>VZSV01000026.1:5657492-5680587 GCA_013398735.1 Nothocercus julius | reverse complement strand
TATAAGGACCTCAAGGGAGGCAGTGAGGAGGATGGGGCGGCCTCTTCTCAGTGGTGGCTGCTGATAGGACTAGAAGTAATGGCCACAGACTAAAGCACCAGAAGTTCCACAGGATCTTAAGGAAAAATTTCTTAACAGTGAGGGTGACAGAGCACTGGAACAGGCTGCCCAGAGAGGCTGTGGAGTCTCCTCTGGAGATCTTCCAAACCTGCTTGGACACAGTCCTGAGCCACAAGCTCTAGGTGACCCTGTGTGTGCAGGGGGTTGGACTAGATGATCTCGAGAAGTCCCTTCCAAACCAATAAGGATTCTATGATTCTACTGTATGCCACTTCCAAGGTACTGCTATCAGTTTGTTATCACGTTACTTACAAGCTGGATCCAAAAGCTTTTTTGTAATATATACATGATAGTCCATGTCAGCATTTTTCTGCCTGATATCAGCACCCGCCCCCCTTTTTCTCCAGCAAATGCTGTCTAGTTACCCCAGTAGCGCGTGTGGTTTCTGCAGTAAATAGTAGCTGAAACAGGGGCCTGATGCGATTGCTACAGGAAACGGTTCATCCCACACTTGTCACCTGTTTCACTTAGTGAGTGCAGCAGCATTGTTGTCCCTAGCACTGGCTGCAGAAAATAAACAAGAATAATGAGAACGATTCACTGATAGTTGGTGTTGGACCTTTCCCAAGAAAGCTTTCAGATTAAACAAACATTGCCACGCAGCTCAGAGCAGTTTTAATTCACTGCTCAAAGCACTGGCTGCACAGCGCATCCCCACCGTGCAGGGGGCACACCACATAACCAGCTCAGCTGCAAGCACAGCTGAAATGGAAAGTAAAAACCTTAATGAAGAAGTGAATTCATCCAAGAGTTGCTGCTGGACTAAGTAATTATTTACCTTCAAGGTGCTGATTTGAGTAGAGAACAGGCAGATTGTTTGCGGAAAGCTATCTCCCATCATAAAACAGTCACCAGTGGGAATTACTGCCTTCCAAGGAAGTCCAAAGACCGAAAACCAGCAATTCCAAAGAGCCATCTCCCACCCGGGCCTCACCCCGTCCAAGGAGCAGAGAGGTCGCAGGTGGGGACAGCTGCAGCAGCCGGTCTGCCGCGCCGCCTCCAGAGCTGGCCTCCACAGCGACCTGCCCAAGCTTCTCCCAAGGATTGTATTTGCTACAAACTAAATGACCGACTTCTAAATATCCTTGCTAGGTGTTGTGACACCTAGGCGCTCAGTGAAAGGGGACACGATGTCTTTTTGTACAAGCGGAGGCAGCAGCTTGGTGCCCTCGCAGGATCTGCAGACGCCACAGGGAACAAGGGGACGCAGCAGCCTGCCCGGCACGCACGTCCAGAGCAGAGCTGGCTGACGTCCTGATGGGCTTGTCCGTGTCTTGCTCGCTGTCACTGCAGCTTCGTCCCACGCATCCTCCCACAGCCTGCACCGTTGGGGATCGTTTGTGCCTTAAACTTTATTCCGATGAAGGCGCTGCGAGTAAGAAGGAAAGGAGCTTTATTGTGAGTGCTCCTGTCAAGGGCACAGCTCGTAATCCAGCCCTGCCTCACAGCTCCTCTTTGCACCTCCTCCCCTCCAGGACGGGTGTGCAAGGGCCTGGCTCTGAGGAGGACCAGCCCCGAGAGGGGTCCCAGGCCCGAGGGAGCCTCAGCCCCGAGGGGGGCCCAGTGCTGCCCTGCTGCTTTCACCACTGTTACCCAATGCTCCTGCTGCGCTGATGGAAGAGGATCGGCCTCCTCTAGGCTCACCTGTCCCTCACGGCCTCCTCTGCGATGGCGCAGCCCCAGCAGCCATCAACCACCAGCACCTGCCCTGCCCCACCGTGGTCCATGGCCCCCCACCCCAGCCCTTACTCAACCCCGCGGCCAGAGAGCGCCCCAGGCAGGGCAGGCAGGTAATGGCAGCCGGGCGGACCCCTGCGCGCCGGTCCTGAGCAGCACTGCTGCTGCGGGCAGAGGCCCGGCCGGCTGCGCGAGCCCCCGGCCCGGTGTGCGCAAGAGCGGCCCGCACACACGGGATGCAGGCCACGCACGAGCTCAGGCTGCACATCTCGACGGCAAAATCGCCAGAAAATTCATGTATCAGTGATGGGAGAATGTACAGGACTTCTCTGTTTTTTTTTTTCTGTCTTTTTTTTTAATTCAGACTAACAGGGTTTAACCCAACGAGTCCTGCAGCAGTGCCAGGACGTGGGCCTGGCCTTGTGTCGAGGGCTCACGTTGGGCATTTCCTTGTTCGTGGTGGATTTCCACTCTTCAGGACGTGTTTTTGTTGGCTGCCAGCCAGGTCCTGGTGTGTCCTGGCGTGTCCTGGCGTGCGTGTGGATGTCCTGTGTCCCGGCGGAGCAGCCCGGGCTGCACGGCCACCCCAGGGAGCAGGCCCGAGGGGGAGCCGAGGCGCCGCGCAGGCCTGCGCCCCTCCGCGCCTGCCTTGGCCAAGATCGGAGCACGCAGGTAACCTTCCCTAGGAAACGCTGCGGAAAATCCGTTACGCTAATGCACAGTTTGTAAGGTAAAGCTAGTAGAAGATCAATCTTCATGACTTCATTTCTGTAAAGCTGTTAAAATTCAGATAAAATATATGATTCTAGTTTTATCAGCCATCAAGAAGTACAAAACCAGTCTCTTCAACTTTAGACAGTAGCTATAGTCTATACTAGGTTCCTACATTATTCCCTTTGTGTCTTTCACGCCTCTTCCCTCTTTTATGCTAAAACTCCTTCCTTATTTCCCACCCTCTTCCTTATTTTCTACTGAAACTCCCTTCTCCTTTGACTCTTGACATATGTTTGCTCTTGCAACGCCTCCACTCATTGCTGCCTCACCCACCAAAACAGGTACATCAGGTGCATTAAAAGGAAGTAATAGAACAGAAATCATTTTATTTCTATTGTCACTGTTACTTAGTGGCATATCTTCACGATATTGTTGGAAGTTACACATGCAAAACTATTATATCCATTTATAAGTGGTGGTTTAAAGTCAGAAATTGGCCCAAAAGGCTCTACTTGTAATGCTTGTGTTCCTCCTTCTTCTCTGTTCTCATGTGATTTATTTATATATTGTGAGTATTTTTATTGCAAAATGAATGTAAGATTAGTATGATCGATTATCAGATATGGCTTATTTGAACGGAGCTTATTACCTTGTGTGATCTGTAGAAAGCAAACAGGGGTGTCCTTAGATGCAGCCAGATTAGCTGAGAGGGTAGAAAGCCACACAGGTTTAAAATCTCACTCAATGTAAATAAATGTGATTAGACTTTCCTTTTTTAGCAAGGCTTTCTCATTCTTCATTGTATGTCTTTTTAATTCAAGCAAGTATATTTGCAGCAGGCAGGTGACTAGAAAACACCATTCTTTGCCAGACTTGCTGCTGCTGGTGCTGCTGCACGAACAAGGAAGTAAGTGCAGAAAAGGCAAATTAATTTTAAGCTCTGCTAGTAAAAGAAAATCTTATCAGTTTGCCAACAAAAGCAGAAGTCATGTACTTGCAATAAATCACTGATTCACTACATCAAAACAAAGGGAAAGCTGTTTTATATTCAAGCTGTTAAGAATGTTTTATTTAATAATGCATCTCTCACTGCTGCTCTATGCCCTTTCTTATATCTGAGTTATATTTTTAAAATGCCCTTTTGTAGTCATTTTGGGTATCTTTGTAGACATTTAGAGTGTATTTATGTAAAAGAGTTGTGTTCGGTCTTAGATGTGTATTTGGGAAAAATTGCATTATCATTATGCTGTTTTTGCTATGTTTATTTTTCCACTTGTGAAGTGCTTTAGATGAAGCATACATTATGCCCAGGAGACAGGATCAGGGTCTGCTTTACTCACAGATGTAGAAGTACAGAGCAAAATCTGAGTTATGATGACTTGCAGTTCTGTTCATTGCCTCATTGCCAAACGCTTAGCCATATGGTGCATAGGTACCCGTATAGATTAAAAAAGATTCCGCCTTTCTCCTGAGATAAATCAGAACATTTAGGAAATGGTCAAGTCTCTGCTCAGGTCCTTGGGTGTTCATTGGCTCAAAGAAGTAACTTCTCTAATATGCAAACAGAGTGAGACTTGGAAGTTTCTGTTCAATAAGCTGATAAGAGTAGCGTTGCCTGCTACCCATGCAGCACACAGGTGTGCACATCTCTGCGGGCTGGTGCTTTGATTCAGCAGAATTCCTGCCCAATCAGTAGCGGGTTCACTCAATAAAGAACTAAATTGTTTGACCTTCCTACCTGCTTTTTTTTTTTTAATCTTCATTGTTGGCTGTTTCACAAGACCAATGACAGAATATGCACTCTTCAATCGGTAATACTAATGTATAACATTATTACTGCAGCTGAAGATGAGCATATGTTGAAAAGTAGTTTGTAATCAGGGTTATATAAAACAGAGGCTAAGCTTCTGAACTTCTTTACCTGTTGGATTTTTCTGATGCTTCCCTAAAAAGATGGTGGTGCAGGTGAACAGATAGCAAGATGTATAGCAGCCCAGAAGAGAAGGTGGTCAGGGGCACCTTCAGTTCCCTTCTTTACTGGCATCAGTAATGATGTGTATGATAAGGAATAGATAGGGAAGACATACCCTACTTAAGGGAAAAGAGTTATGAAACCAGTCACCAGACATTGTAGCTGGACCACATTATAGATCAACCAATGCTGCAATCTATAAACAAAACTGGCATTAACTTCCTCTGTGTCTAGCGAGATTTGGTGAGGAAGGTTTATATGCTCCACAGCTGGCTGCAGGCAACTGCAGTGAAGTCTAATGTTTTTCAGTTGCTACCTTCTACCATCTAGCCTGACTTTATCTGTTTTCTTCCCAACATCCTTTTTTTTTTACATAAACACACCTCGTATCATCAACACGGTATGATTTAAAAAATGATCACTGCAGAATGAACAACTCTTCTCAGACACAGTTGCTGGTTGATTTGGTCTACTAAAAGTTAGATCAGATTTTGCTAGCTATTCCTCTTCTGTGGGCTTTAGGCTGCTGCTTTCTAGCTCTGATATCACCTAGATGAAAATTAAGGACAACCTCTGTCCTCTAAGGCTTCTTCCAGGAAAACATCAACTGCTCTTATTGTGAAAGAGGAAGAACAATGTTCTGTTTTTGTTGCTGCCTTACAAAGACAGTTAATGTATCAAACGTAGGCTGGTATCCAATGTGGCTGTCCTCAAGTGAGCACAACTAGAACAAACCTTAATTTGCAGCTTACTGCAAATTGCCCTTTAACTTTTGACATGCAAAGAGTTATTTTCTCTTAAATTTCCTGTGATACAATGCGGCCTTTGCCCAGGCAACTACGTGACCTGACAACCATCATAATTTGTTCCATCTAAGTTATATTTAAAGCAAATATCAAAGCACTAGGCAACCAATCTTTGCAGCTGGTTAAGCAACTTCAGTTTCCTAATGAAGGTGTGTGTTTTCTGCAAAGCTTAGAAAATACCGGATTGCTTAAGAGCATGAAGAAATGAAAGAAGACTTTACTGGAAGGAAGTTGTGGTTCTGAGCAGTCAGCCAGTCATCTGTATTTTCCCTAGATGCGGTTTGCTCAACCAGATGAAAAGACAACATTTACTAGCAACTGCAGCATAAACTCAGTGGTGTTCTATATTTGCCACATTATCTGTCCATTTTGAAGCAAAATTTCTTCCCTAAATATGTCCTCTTTGATTCAAAATATTATCACATCCTTTACAAAAAGGAAGACAGGTGAGGATGTTCCAGATGTGTTCTAGAAACACAAATACAGCACCACAAAGAAACAATACCAATTTTCACGGGATCCAGTGGTTGCACAATGAGTGATGCTATTTACATTAATTAATATACTTTTTAATTGCATTTCAGCTACCCATAGATACAATTGATTTCCACCCATAGAATCTTTGTTGCATAATTAGAACTTGAGGCAAACATTTCATCTTTCTATTGCATTGATATGTCCTTATATATAGTTAAAAAAATCTTAAATCCTAAAAAAAAAAAAAAAAAAGGCAAATCACTGCTAAGTTTCCTCTCGTCCTTATTACATCCATGATCCCATTCAATCCTTAAGAAGATTAAACCTTTTAGTTACTTAAAACTTACTATCAAGACATTTTTAAACCTTGAGACAAACAGAACGTAGTTCTCTATGGTGAGACTCGGGCTGCAGCTCTTGTTGAAGGTGGGGCTAGGGCACTGCCTGCTGGCCAGCAGGGGAAGGGCGCGAGGCTTTGCTTGCAGCCCGTGAAACCGGCGTCCCTTCAGACCCTTCAGACTTGTCTCCCACCTGTTCTTGCAGCGGGTTGTGAAAGGGGAACACACGGAATCTGCAGAAAGATAGAGCAGTTATGTGCTAGATTCGAACAGGCGGAGCCATCTTGCTTATGAAAGTGCTTATCGCATTTTTTCAAACTTCTATCTGAATGTAAGGAATTGAAATTTAAATAGAGGATAGAAAGAAACTAGGACTGGATTTAGGTGGGGGAGATAAAAAGGAAGATTGTTTTAAGTCAGAAATGGCTGTAGAGACCTGCGGGTGAGGTCCTTCTTGTGACTCTGCAGTCAATGCCCAAATTTTTCTCACTGAGGCCAAAGAGATTTTTCTTAGCGAGGCCATGGGGTAAGAAGAGGGCAGGGGGCCGCGCACAGCGCCCGGGCTGCCTCGCACCGCGCTGCCGGAGGAGCAGCGGGCGCCCGGGCTGCGAGCTGGGAGCCACTAGGGGAGCGGCGCAGAGGCAGCAGCGCTGCCAGAACGCGAGGTGAGAGGAGCAGAGAGCCACAGCGCGCGGTGAAACGCAGTGTCTGAGGCAGGCCTGCTCACCCTGCAACAGTGGGAGCTGCTTGGAGCTGCCCGCAAGGAAAGAGCTCTCCGCAGCTCCCTGTGAGGCAGGTAGAGGGAAGAGCTGAGTATTTCCAGAGGCTGCGCCTGGCCCCTGGAGATTCCCAGGCAGCTGCTTCTCCAGCTGGGAAGCAGCGCCATGGAGCCTGGGAAGCTGCTGCTGGGGGTATCAACTGTCATTACCCAGTGACCCCTATTAGTGACATTCTTCTAGTGTCTGTAGGGGGAACTAATACTCTACAGCCCCACTCCAGGAGACTTGATTTTCGATGTAGGCAGTAGCATCAGTGCAGCTTCCTCCTGAGTTTCTGCCAAAATACCTGAACAAAGGACTTGACTTGCCAGACTGCTTGCCATGTCTGAAAGCTACTTCTAAACACCAGCCTGCAGCTTGCTTGGTTTCTTAGCCATTTTCCAAAGCAAGAGTGTTCTGCAAGAGACAGTAGAGTATCTATATGTATAGTAAGACAGTATATGTATATGTATATGTATATGTATATGTATATGTATATGTATATGTATGTGTATGTGTATGTGTATGTGTATGTGTATAGTAAGACAGTAAGAGTGTCTATATGTAAAATAAGTGAAGCTCTGGTTCAGGTATGACATTTTAATTAATAAAGCTTCTGGTGTAAGAAGGATTAAATGTCAATGCAACTGTAAAAGTATTCCAGCATTAAGCAAGGATAGCATTAGTCCAAAAATAAAAGTTTTCTGTTAATTTTCTTCTTACGATCAGAGCACTTCAGAATGAGAGAGTAGGAGCTAGGGTTTGCAGTTTGCTCTACACAAAAATGCTGTATTGACTCATGTGAGTAGGCTGTCATCAAGCTGTACCTATGCATCAGAAAAGGAAGGCTAACTATCACAGAAGAAGACAGAAAAGCTTTTTCCCAGTGCAGATTGTTGGAGGAGGCAGAATTCCCAGCGGATGGGAGCTGCGCAGTCAGCAGCACCATCCCAGCGTGGCTCTGGGAAGCAGTGACTCTAGCTTTGCATACCCCCGCTCAAACCTTGCACGTCTGTTGTTAGAAAAGTCACACTTTGCAGATGTGTTTCAAGGAGAAGGGTTTTGCAAGCCAAGAAGAGTGATATGAGAGTGTGTAAATCATCCTGTGATAGCCACAAGAAATAATGTGGGTGTGCTGGACAGCTGCTTGGAAAAATGCACCTGAATCTTCTTTATACTAAGGCCCTTTTCCTCTAATCTGCTTTTGAAAATGACCTTGTGGTATCTGTACAAATAACTTGTGTTTTTTTATATGCCCTTTCCAATTCCAGAATACTTCCAGTGTGTATTTGTTCATATATTCCAGGTAGTTTATTTGCAGATTAGTGTTACTTTGTGATGATTTTTCTGTTCCACAGAAGCAAGTATACTAATCACTTCTGCTTGGATATTTTTATACTTCTGTTGTGCTTATATATTCTGTCATTGGGAGTGTTAAAAATTATAATGTGTATTGTATTCCTCTATCTTTTGATGTCAATTAATACCAGATTCAGAAGAATACTGGATTCTTACATGAAACACAGCAGTGCAAGACCTTTGCCCCAACTAATTTACAAAGATTTTAAAAAGGAATAGAAGTAGCTCCTGCAGATCTAAATTTCCATTTGAGTTTAGTTAGACCTTAAACCAGGGAATGTGCATGTCAAAATCTACCAGAGATAGACACACTGATTCTCATTTTCAGTGGTTCTTCTCTGAACTTCTTCCAGTTTTTCTATAGGGCCTGAACACAAGCCTCCCCACAAGTGGTGAATATAGGGTTTAAATAACGTTCTGCCAGTTGCTTTATGGCTCCTTCCCCATACTTTATCTTATATCAGCTTGGACTGTTTAAAGTGTAGTTACTGCATGGGAAATGGCAAGACTTGAATTATCCTATCTGAAGAGACATGATTCATGGTAAAGGCCGTGTCTCCAAAACGGGTTAAGCTTGAGAGTTCACAAAAGAAACAGCGACTGTGACATTCAAAGACAAGAGAGAGGAATACAAATAAATATTTTATAAGACAGCAATGTGAAGTTTAATAATTGGTTTAATAAAAACCACAATAAAGTAACACATTTCTGCTCTTTTCTTCAATTAAACAAATGTATAGTAAATCATTACAATAAAAAACTCGAAATACATCTACCATACTTCAACTTCTAATAACATTGACTGTAAACCCCAATTTATTTAAATCCTATTTGAATATCAGTATGTGCAAAATACCTGTTTTTTGGGGGGAAGTTCATAAGGATGGGATGCATTTTTTTCATAAACTGTGATATGGCTTAATTAGTGATATTGTTTGTAGTGAAGCATTAACTTCCCAGGTACACTGGTACTTTGCCTCTCAGGCTGCACGAAACTGTTCCCATTTCTCGCTAGAACCAGCACAAACATAATCCAGTGTTAGGTGTGCTTTGTCCAAACGAACTCTGTGCTGTCATTTTTCACCTCTATATCCCTATGCCCAAAAGAGGAAAGAACACAAGCCAAATTTGTCACCACTAATTACAGATATAAATCAGCCTGATGAATATATGAAACCCTAGCAAGTTTCAAAGCAGTTGATAGCTTAAATATTCACAGCTGAAAATTGCAGCATCCATTATAGGGCAGATTTTCAGGTCATATTCGTGTAGCCCTTGCTGAGCCAGGAGGTATCACAGCTTAGTGGCTGTAAGCACAGGCAAGGCAGAGGCTGGTAGGACATTCTGTTGTCCCGTACACATCCAGAGTACAGGGACTCTAACGTGAGGCTGAGCAGTTCCCTTTGGTAGACTCCCAGCTGTCAGAATAAGGAAAGAGTCTTTCCAAATTGCCTCTTCCCTCTGCCAATGTAAGGAAAGGCCCAAGGGAACATTCTCTCTGTTAGGGTGGTTGCAATATTGCTATCCATCACAGGTAGGAAAGGATCATGGATTCCTTGACTGGTAGAAATGGAATGAAATAACTTACTGAGCTTGCTTGGGTTTTGTTTTATTCACAAAGCTAAGTAGTGAGGTACTGCTGTTTCAGTGGCACTCCCGTCAGGATATCTCCATTACTGCGCTCAGAGCAAAGATGAAACGAAAATGTCAGAGATTGAAGACTAAGCAAATAGCGTTTATCTAAAACTTCTGCTCCCTACTTTCCTGCTAGAAGAGCTAGGTATTTTACATGTCTACAGATTATATGTGAGAGTATCTCCCTACCAAGTATACTTTCTATCATTCATTTTCTTTTAACAATGCAAAACAATCATGGAAAATGTTCAATTATACCACATTTATTAATTATAATTAGAACGCATGCTAATTAACTGGCCTTTGAATGTGAATCAAATGTTGTTTTAGACATTCAAGAATATTAATAATAAAGTCATCTTACAACTCAAAACTTTGTAAAATAAATAACTGTTTCTAAGATATAGAGCCTATTCTAAAATACATTAAAGGTAACTGATCACTTGAAACACTTTGGGTCCCGTTTTGGGTCTCTAGTTAACACCAGAAGCTTGTGCAAGGATCGGCCTGGCTGCATCTCTGAATGCCCAGATTAAAGCTAAGTTTCTGGTCTGGGTACAATAAATTGTGTTTTGCAATGTTTCTGAAGAGACAATTTTATTAAAAAAAAAAAATCAACTATCACTGTATGCATCAAAGTTTAAGATACTGTATAAAAATGACTATTGCAAAAATACTGTATAATGAATGTGGGGATCGTGATGTATTGTGCAACCCTGGCATGATCAGCATTAGAGATTGTAATTGAAATACTGAACACTTGATACTCCACTTGGAGTGCAGGTACTTTGTGGTACACACTTACCAAAGGACAACCTTGGATCTGTAATTTGTGAGGTATCTGCAGAGCCACGTTGCAGTCTGTAAACAATAATCTTCCAACAACTTTGTCTCAAAATCATAATAAATTGAATAGACCAGTACAAGGGAGAGAGTGAAATACATGTTCTGGAGGGCAACTACTGCACTTCTTGCAGCACCAGTTCTTCTCTGCTGCATGTTACGTGATATAAATCCACATGTTAGGGGATCTATTTGATCATCTTCCTTTTTCATTTATTGCTCTCAGTCTTTGACTACAAGGTAAAGAATAAGGCAGCAGTTCCCAAAACATATGAAATTAGGCACTAGAACTCTGACAACTTGCACAGGTTTTGTTCATTTCCTGTTTGTAACTCTGAAGCTGGACAGAGCATTTATACATCCCAAATGTGTTCAGCAGCAGTTGTCTGGCCTTGGACTGAACTTCCTCCCATTTAGATGAACTACCAGGAACTGGAAAAATCAAGAAAATAATAAATACAACTCATTCCTCAAGAAACTTGACAATTCAGTTGTTCTCACATCTATTATGCAGTCTTACCAGCTGCAATAATCTTTGTTCACATTGATGGTATTTAGTAATTTAATATTGTACTACAGTCAATATGCACTACATACATTATTTTACACCTTTAGGCCTATATCCTATAATTAGAATTGTATTTTGATAAAACTGTGGATCTAGTAGATCTAAAACAGTCAAACTTTTTTACTAAGAATATTCCTACATTGCATGAGATGTCTAAAACAGAGCAGATTTTGACAAAACACAATATTAATTTTCACATTGTTCCAAATACTAGTTCAGTACTATCTTTCCCAAAACAACATAAGGAATTTCTACGGAGAAATACTTTTTTTCCATCCAAAGAATCTGTACTAGATGTTTACGTATGAATGTATTTTCTCCCCGCACAATTTCCACTTAAACTTTGTCCTTCACAACTGAAGGGTTCTGGCCTTGCTGTGCAAAAGCAAAGTTAGTAGATTTTTTTCCCCAAATGATGCTTCCTGAATTTACTTAATATGAAAAGAATATCAGAGTTTTCTCTATACTTGATCTTAACCTGGAACTGTGTTATACAGCACCTTACCTAATTGCAAGTGGACTATGGCAGTTGTTTTTCCTGCAGTGAGAGACCAGATATTTAAATCTTCTATAGAATGAACATCTTCAATTTTCATCAAGTCTTCTTTAATACGATCCACATTCAAATGCCTTGGAACTCCTGTCATACCAGATAAGAGGTAAAATTAACTCTGTTTTCTGCAAACACTCACTGGCCTTCAAAATAAGATGCCCTGGCACATCTCAAGAAGCCAAGAGATTTTATGGTTTGTGTTGAGTTTGAAAGGATTAATAACTTCCAAGTTATCAATAGAGAAGAATCTGCAAACTGGCACATGGAATCCTGTCCCTGGCAGTAGTAGGGTCAGATCACTTGGCTCAATGTGCTTCTATAGACACAACTTCAGTGCAACCCCTAACTACTAGAAACTACTTAGACCAGACTCTTCAAAAGAAAGTACAGTGAGGTACAAACCACCTAAATAACATTTTTTCCAAATGCCAAGAATTAGTTGCTGGCTAATGGCCTGAAGCATGAATAACCATCACTTCTAAATGTTTAGACTAGCTAATGCAACTACAAATATTCTTTTTTTTTTTTTTTTAATTCTAACAAGCTCTTCACTCTAGAACTTGCCAAAAATACACATATACCTTTTCACAATCAGGATGCCTCTGCAAACAGCTACAAGTCAAACATCTGGAATTTGATATACTATTAATCTGTCATATCTGTTTTCTTTGGCTAAATCTCAGTTGCTGCCCTGGAGATTTCTTAAGCATTTCACTATTTTTGTTTTCTGAGTCAATTTCTGTTTATTGCTGATGTTTTTTTTCCTAAATGACAAAAAAGGCACTGGCCATTGAAGATTTTGAGGTCCTGGATAGCAGAAGACAATACTAACTGTCACATGAGACAGCGAGGAAGGTTTAGGTTAAAGCTAGGATTTTCTTTAAAAGTATTAGATTAAGCAGCAATAGTGGACTGCTAGTCATAATAATGCAAAGTATGTTGCTGGCATTTTTCTCTCTAACTCTCCACAAGGGGTAAGATTATTCAGCTTATGTTCAGCACTCTCCCCATCTGCCCTTTAACACCATTCTTGACTTGTGTTTCTACTGCTGTTACTACGGGAGAAACTACAGAGGTGACAGAGCAGGAGTTGCTGGAAAGGGGAGAGCAGGACAGGCATCAACCACCTATCCAGCCACTTGGCCTAGATCTGCTGCCTCCTTTTACATGCATTCCCATTCACTTTACATATAAGCTGATGTGAAAATGTAGACCTGAGCCTGGGCAAAGGTTCACTTAGCCCAGCTGATGTCCAGTGCAGAGACATGAGAAAGTTGTGTACTTTCCACTTTTATCTTCTCTGGATTCTGAGTTACCTGTGAGTAGAGCTAAGATTCATGCAGCTCTGACAAAGGTCAAAGAAGCCTGAAGGCTGCTGCACTTTAGATCAGCTCTCAAGAACCAAAAGACTAGAGCAGCAGTGGGATAAATAAACTGCCCAGACACAGTCCACATTGATAGAGAGTTATTATCAAAAAAAAAAAAAAAAAAAGCATCATTCCTCACTGGTATTTGACACATAGCACGGCAGACAGATTTTACCTTCCAGAATAATGACTCCTGTGTCACACAGAATTCGGACTGTTGTCAAAACCACCAGTATGGAGAATACATAAGTACATATAGGATCAGCAATCTTGTATTCTGGCTGCAAGGGAAGTTCCAACAGAATGTCACAAAATACTATAGAATTTTTTATAATTTTCAATACTCTTTTTAATATAATCACTGGAGTTGAAATAAAAAATGCCGCCCTCCCTCAAAGATGGGCCCTTCCTTACCTTGAAGCGTATGATGTATGCGGCTACGAGGACACCAATACTTTGCACCAAGTCTCCAAGGGCATGGACAAACGCTGCTCTCACTGCCAGGCTGCTGTGGCCATGGCCGTGGCCGTGGCCGCTGCTCTGGGCTGTGTTAGGAGAGCTCAGCTGAGGAACGTGGGAGTGAGGGTGCGAATGGGAGTGAAGGTGGCCAGACTGGTTCAGCAAAAAACCCATTCTGAAAATGAAAGAAAAACACTCCAAGAAGCAGGTTTTATGGTTCCCTTTTTTCTTCATCAAAATAATGGAGAAAATACATTGTCATTCCCTTATTTTATGAGAATGAGGAGGTCCAAAAAAAGCCATCCAATACGGAAGTTACAGGTCATGAATAAATTAGTATAGAATATGAGTATTAATGGAGAGAAAGAGAGATCTTACATCAAGTTAACTGCAACACCAACAGCTGCTGTAATCAGCATGATATCGCCATTTATTTCATAATCCATATGGATAGTTCTTTGAACAGCTTCATACAAGAGGAATGCCATAAGTATATACACCAGCAATACACTAATGATGGCTGATAATACTTCTGCAAACAGAAAAGGAAACAACATTACAAAAGCAAGTCTCAAATGTTTATAAGGTAGACAGAGCCTTAATTATTTCAACACTATTTTCCTCTTATTAAAACACTAATAAGTTGTGCAGCATTCAGATTTAGAAAATAGGATTAACAAAAGGAGTAGTTCACGGTAATGAACTCCTTCACATTTTCCTGTCATTTTATGCTTCATATGATGTTCTCCCTGATTAAACTAAAATTTCTGCACAGACGACGACTGTGACTTCATCAGACTACCTGGAACTTCTGCCTGAGAAGTCACAAAGTCACAAAGTCCTGTCCAGGGGAAAGGAAGATCGGCATCTGAAACACCACCAGCCCACCTACAAACCAGAGAAAGTTTTGTTTCAATTGTCCACAATATAAAGCTGGATAGAGAGATGATTTTTATGCATTCTCTACTGTTTAGAATGAGGAAGTTATAAAAAGATTAATGCACTCAACAGTGCAAATTCACCACACATTAATATTAATACTCAGACTCCTGACATGTGTATATACACATTATTTACTGAACATTTCAGCTATATATCATTGCTTAATATACGTCCTTGTATTGCTCTAATATGCTGTTTAATGTTATCTGATGGTTACCAATTTTTTCCATAAAGAATATTGTTAAGTTTGGGCTTTTCAGTCTAGTAATACTGTCCTACCAACAGGGCTTTCAAGAGGGCATGTACATTAAAATAAAAAGGAAATGAGAGAATGAATAAAAACTCCTGATACCTCGCTGCCCGGCACCTTCAGCTGCCTTCTGCATCTGTGATCTGTGGTTATGACTCCCCCCAAGGTTCCTGCTGTTCTGATGTGAGCTAAATGGGGCTCTGTTTTGAGACTGTTCATCTGAGATGTGCCTCAGTTCTCCCCCCATTCTGAATCTGTCACTGTGCAGTATAGCTTTCGTTATTACAGAAGGTGATACTTGCAGAAAAGCATTGTCTTCTTTTAATTTATTGTATATTGTAGATAGAAGAGAATTTGCAGCTATAAAAAGCATTTTAATATCACCAAAATCACTCGATCCATAGGCTGCATTTTAAAATTGTTATGGGCTGAGAAATTCACGCCAACACACTGAGCTGCTTGGTAGTGTGTCAATGCCTGGATGAGTACCAGCTTTACTCGCCAGTAACAAGGCTCTGAAAAGCAACTGTCACAATCTCTGATGATTTCACAGCGATACGAAAATCCTGGAATCATCCATGCAAGCACAAAATCACAGAATCACGGAATGGTTGAGGTTGTAAGGGACCTCTAGAAATTATCTAGTCCAACCTCCCTGCTCAGTAGCATTCTTTATAAAGAGGCAGATTATTCAGAACAACATTAAACATATTTGTTAGAAGTTCTCTAGCATTCTTTTTTAATTTATGAAACCACAGCACATTAGTACCACAGACATAATATCTTGTGTTTTTTAAATCTAAAACCATGTAGATTTTTTTTTTTTTTTTTTTTTTTTTGTAGTGGAAACCACTATTTTCCTTGCAGTAGTTTTCACAAAGTCACTCTCCTGCTGGCAGAGTAGATTTGTGCTGAGATCTTTCACTTCTTTTGAAATTAACTATGCACTGGACTGAGCGAGTCTGTCATTACTAACACTGTCTCTGCAGGAATGGAAAGATGCCAGGTTCTGTATCTGTGCTTAAATCTGCTCCGTATCTTGCTGAAAAGGAGATATCTCCTCTTGGTGAAACAGAACTATTTTTGGCTTCAACAATATAGCCTTTTTCAAATAAGACAGCAATTTCCAGTGTTTCATCTTCACTTTTCTAACCCATTCCTGAATCTATCAGCTTCCTTTTCACCACTGAAAATAAGAGTACAACCAAAGACGGACCAAACACAGTATGTATTCCAAGAGAAATCAAATTGATGAAAGTAGTGCTAATTTTCTTCTAAATTTGACTAGGTAACCAATAGGTCTGTTGTGTTGTTATTACCATGTATATGGTTATGGAAACCACTTTGAAAATTTATGCTTCTGTAAACAAGAGTGGTAATAAGCACTGGAAACGTTGTTCATTATAAAATTTTCATGCTTACTCTATCTATAGGTTATCTTAAATTTCAATGCAAAGCAGGTCAGCCATGAGATACTTCTTGTACATATTCCCAGCTTTGCACAAATGTTCCTAGTTTTTCTGTGACAGATGCTCAATCCCTACCCAAATTTTAACACTCTGTCATGTTTTAATTTCTCTCTCATGAAATGTAAGCTATTGACAAACTCGAATTATTTGCTGACAAGCTTCTTAAAGTATAGAATATTTGGGAAAACATGCTACAGCAAAGATGCAGCACAGAAGCAGCTTTGTTCCATTGCCAGCATTCACTGATGTGTGAAACTGGGCTCTCAGGCCACAATGTTCCAGTCGGGCAAATTAATCTCACAAATGTGGCTTCTGAAAACTATGTGTGGGCACTTTGAACCAGCTCATCTTCAGGACTTGCAAATCTTAGATGTAGGTTTTGGGGTCTCCTGCAAGGCAGACCTCTAGTTCCCTTCCTCCAACAGAGCACGGCGCTGCTGCTCCCAGGGAAGGTACCAGAGACTGTCTGGTCCAGTTGCCTGCTCAAAAGGGCAGCAAGCAGAGCACGTTGCTCACGACTGTGTCCATCTGAGCATTGAGGAGTTCCAAGAATGGAGACTCCACAGCCTCTCTGGGCAGCCTGTGCCAGTGTTTGACCACATGTTGTCACTGGGCAGCAGGAAGGCAGGAGTAACTGCTGCAGGGGTGAGTAGCTCTCCTCACCACAGAGGAGACGATGGGCCATATGGACAAGACACATGGGTTATCCCACAAGCCACCACTGCATCAGCCTGGCCAGTGTTGTTTTTTTGGTGGTAAAATGGAAAAATGATAAACTGGGGTGACAGGAATCATCAGGGATTCATGTTTCCAAAGTGCTATAGATCCCTTGAATTAATTCATTGAAAAGACAGTGAACATTTCCATAATTCAGTACAATTTCAATGGCTAACTATGTCACAGATTTCTTAAGATTAATTGCTCAAGCTTCCTGTTTTAATTTAGGACATGGCATACTCATTCTACATGCTAATTGTTTTTCAAAGGTTATATAGACATATACAATACTACAAAATTATTTTTAAATAAGGCTAAGGTGACTTACTATGTCTACATGCTACCAAACATCCTTGTGGAGAATATGAGCAAATGCCAGGGGCATACTTCCAAGGTCAGGTTTCAGTATTAAGGGAAACTCCTACCACAAAATTAAAACTTCTTGAAAGAAAAGTTTGTAATGGGAAATGCTGGCATTGTTAATCCACTTGTGCTAAAGCCTCAAGGATCTTTGCTAGTGTACAGAGTTAGGCATTCATGAATTAGTGACTAACTGATGACATATGACCAGGAGTGATGGAATTGTTGAATTATATTGCTGTTCTAGCAGCCAAAGTAAGAATTGCAAATACTGACTATATCAGACTTGGAAATTATCTGAAATATATATATTATAGAACATACAGAGGAGAGAGAAAAAATGAATCTATTTCATGAAACATGACAACTGGAGTTCTTGGAAAGATATCTACAAGATCTGCTACTGTGTAATATGAATTATTATTAATACCTGGTAGAGTAACCCTTTATCACCCTTTATCATCTTATATTTGCAAATGTGAAGTAATGAATCCTGAAAATACCCTTCCAAAGTTTAACTCATTATTCTATCTATACTTGTTTTACAGACCCAGTTAAGTATCTTACTGTATCGCATACCATGGGATATTCTGACCTCCGCTGTATGTTCCTGGGAGTGCCACATATACCAACTTAGAGATTTCTTGCAGGACAGAGCTATTCTAGGATATTACACTCTACAGATTTTTTTAGCCCTGGATTTGTTACTGCTTTTCTTCTAGTATTTATTTCTGTAGAATTCAGTGTTCTTTATAGCTGTTGCTTAAAATACCGCGTTAATAGTAAAAACTGGTAGCAAAATACTGTGTCAATAGTAAAAACATACCTAAGCGATGAAATCCAAAGGTGAACCTCTTTGTGGGAGACTTTGCAGACAGCCAGAGAGCAAGTAGCGTCAAAATAATTCCACTAAGGTCAGTTAACATGTGAAGTGCATCTGTCATAATTGCTAAACTGTTAGCAACATATCCACCTGAAAATAAAATTGGAGAAGTCAGGACGTGATAGTAAGGATAATGGCACAGTTTACAGATACTTACTTTCAAAACACAGCATTAAACACATGAGACTACTTCTTACAAACACTGAACAGACACTTTCGCCCTTTAGAATCAACCTGCTGCGCTAGAATTTAAACCTGCTGCAGTTACAAATGCAGTGAAGTGTGCCCTCTCTTAGAGTAACAGAGAAAGGATTCTTTCCTGTAATCCCAAGGAGACTACTTGTTTCATACAGCTTGCAAGATCAGATCAAAAAGTTTAACATCTTTTCTCTGTACAGTGTGTTTAATCAGCTGATCCTTCCATTAAGCTATGGCTGTTAAATCTTTTGACACTATAGAACAGGGACAGAGATCCAGTGACTCAAGAGCAAAGATGTTCACCATGCCTTCTCTTTTATTTTTACTGCACTATCTTTTAAGTGTCATCACTCCCTGTCCTGGCAGGGCTGTATAACTTCTGCCCCTCTCTGCTGGAGACAGCAACTTCCACTTGCAGGACTTCTTGCTTTTTTACTTATTACCGTATTTTTTTCTCACAAGTATGAGCTGCATAGAGACAAATAACCTCAGATCAAAGGTTAAAATCTTCATTCTGATTCAGTTGCCAATGTTACTGTGGGATGGGCAAGAGAGATCTCATCTATGTGCCTCTCTCTTAAGCATCCCTTATCCAGTTGGGGAATCAAGGACAGGCTGTTTTGTCTTCCATATGCAGGAAGGTAAGTCCATCTCCTCACAAAAGATTACATCTTCACAGGCAGTTTGCAATGATTTAGTTCTTCTTTTCACCTTGAGGTTGTCACTGAACCTGCAGGTCCCACTGAGCAGAGCACGCAGCTGGCGTGACATTTGGCAGGTTTGCGGCTCCAGCTAACATTGCGGGCTCGAGATAGCTTTGTATACTGAAAAATTAGAGGTAAAGCATGAGGAAACAGAAAAGGGAAATTCACAACTGGCCAATCGCTCTCACGACCAGTCAGAAAAAGTGTGTCTGTGTGTGTGTGTGTGTGTGTGTGTGCGTGCACCTGGCTGTGCATGTACACCTGCAGACAGAGCTACGCTCTCCTCCTCATGCAAAAGTGCATGGCTGGGTACTGTAGTGGTAGCTTGCATGGCCACTAACTATTGAAGACAAAGCACTTTATTCGACCCTAGCTCCCTTCCCCCATTCCCTTTCTTTAGTTGTTCATAACTTTCTATTCAAATTCCTGGGAGGCTGAAATTTTCCAGAGGCCATCACGGCTCAAAGATAATGAGCTACAGCTTAAGCTTTAGCAATTCAGCATCTTTTAGCGTAAAATGAGTTATACCTTTCCTTCCTGAATTAATTTGTATTTTTCCATAATTTCAGAAAAAGATGACTTAGAGATGGGAAATTCAGTCTGTTTTATAGTCAACGCAGAAAAAAATTATTAATGTCTAAGGACATTCAGTTCAGCAGTGTAAGTGTATGATCATTTTAAGAATGTTGTTAATCCATATAGATTAAATTTTGAGTCGCTTCAGCCCAAGATGAATCAATTTCATTTCAGTTTGTTTCTCTTTAAAATATCTTTAAAAATAAAAGAATAAAGCAGGACTTCAAATACTGTAGTTAATTTTAAGGTAATACCATGCTTAAGAAAACACTCCTTAGATTTGAAATGAAATGAAACGAAATTCTGAAAGTAAAGGTTCTCAGTTTCCAGGTGTACTGCTTGCTTGCTTGGAAGAAACTGCCTGAGGACTGTTTAAACTTGAGTGGCAGTTTGGGGAAAAAAAAAAATCATAATCTACAGCCCCTACAAACAGAAGGCCTGATGGCTCACCACTGTTTTTACTGACCCATTAAGGACAGCAGTTCTCCTCCCGGACGATCAAATAGGGATCTCTGAACATGTCTGAACACATCAAAACCCCATCCGGAAAAGCTAACCAGGACACACAAAATGTTTTTCACTTATTGATGCAAAAGTTTCCCACAAACTGCAAATTGTTATCTTATCTGACTTTGACATAGACCGCTCACCAAATTTAATACCGAAGTGGCCTGGGTTAATGAGCTTGGCTGTACTTTGAAAAAAAAAAAATGCCAATCAAGATTTCACAGAGCTTGGCTACTGGACCAGAACTTCCTTCACCTTGACATCAGTAACAGATAGCAGAAAGTTTTTTATTGAAGAATTTAATTATCTGGTAGGGTCTTCAGCCTTCTCATCAGAAACTCAGATCTGTCAAGGATCAAGGATAGATTTATTCAAAATATTCCAAAATCTGAAATCGATGGGATGAAACACAGTGGAATAAACTAAACAAGAAGGGCAGTGATCCACGACCTGAGGGGTCCATCTTTAATTACTTGTTCTGCTGCTGATTACCTGTCCTAGGACAAGGCATTCCGGTCAAAATCCACAAGAACATTTAGAGAGCTAATTCGTGTTTACTTCTGTGGGAGTTAGGTATTTTATGGACCTGCACCCTAGTTCTTTAAGCCTCAGGGCCCAAATGACGCCATTGGGCTGGTCCAGCGCACACAGACCTGATTCCGTGAGTACTGACACCTTGTACAGCCAAATCAACCACCCTGGCCGGAGCTCGCGAAAGTCCTGGCTGCAAGTGAGAAGCAATGGTGATGCAACACTGATAAAGGAATATTTTTACCCTCAACACCTTCTATGTCCAGTGCTGTCCCACTACTAGCTACAGAGGGGCGTGCAATAGCAAGAAGCAAGTCAGGAACCCTGGTGCAGATACAGTCTCAGCAATTCAGCATTAAGCTGTGAAGAGCTCAGCAATACTGTCCAGTAAGTGGCCCTTCAGATGGATTAAATTCAGCATACATCAGGACTCTGATATGAATACAGTCTAATAAAACCATCCTAATGATAAAGAATGTCTGCGCTTGAGGTAAGATGCTACAACCTTTGCCAAATTTGCTCAAGTTCAAGCTGAACTAAAATCTCAGCCAGAAAAAAAAACAGAGCCAGAGAAGGACCAACTGAGGCATTTGAGCTGATCTCCACAAGTCAGGAGCCAAGCACCTTATCAATGATTAGATAACATATTGTGGAAGTGCTGTTAATGACTAACCAGCCACACACTCAAAGGAAGGTTTTGAAGGGCAAAAACACTATTTTCCATCACCCCATGTTCCTGATAAAAGGCCCCAGATAAAACCATGGTGCAAATAAAGTCAATCTTCTGGATTCTCTGAAACTAGACCTAAGGGTTGTAGTTTTTTCCATGTATGTGGGACAAATTGTATTATTCACACTCAGATCATGGTTTTGACCCTTACTCTTACTGTAGTTGCTTCTGTCTTAAATATACCATTCATAGCTGCAATAGGATAAGAGATGTGAGACCACTACCCATTTCACAAGAGCAGTCATCAGAAAGGAAAAAAAAGAAAAAAGGCAACTTGATTTCTTTTTCTCTAGCAAATTACGGCCAATAAATTCTCTGACATAGACTTGTATGGTAAAATGAAAGCAATTTAAAAGTGATTAATTGGCACAGCTGCTGGTGAGGCCTGTCTCCACCTGCCTGAATGTCTAATGATTGATACGGCAATGTCCTGGCACAATCTAACACTCCTCCCCACTCCTTGTTATCAGAGGAAAGAGGAGGACAGAGTTTACACGTTCTTTGGGAAGCTGAGGAACACCCACCGGACACACTAGTGTTCACAGACATATCCAGGTTACAGATGGTAACAGGACAATAGTGAACGGAGAAGTGAACAGTCATTATAAGATGAATGCTACACTTAAAAATGATTAGATAATGGGGAAGGCATAACTTTCAATAGCTTGCCTACACATCCAAGGTGCTTTTAACTTTAGATTTTACTTCAAGCCTTTGCCACTGCAGCCTATTAAATGAAGTCTTGTTTCATACATAAGTACAGATTCTCTTGAGCCTGGATAACTGGTGATCGCAGGCCTTGAAAGGGGAGTGACAAAAGCTGAACTTGACCACCAGATTTGCGCTTCCAACCACTAACTTTATATAGGAACAATTTCAGGTAAAACCCAACGTACTTCATCCGAGCACTAACAAACAAAACCCACAAAGAATTGAATTAAATCCCGTGAGTGAAGTAAATTAAAGTAACAGATCTTTTAAAGCTTCCTGTTACAACACTGAAGAATACCAGGGGGGTTGACTGCTGTCCATACGGAGCGTGACCCAGTACAGGGCACAGCAGGAACTAGCAAGTTGTCAAAGAGCTTGACGGGATGTTATTACTTGCAGGTCCCGAGTTTGTCTCCTCAGGTGCAAGAAGAAACCATGCATGGCTGCACCTGCTGCCTGAGGACGGTGATACCACGCCATAGCACACCGCGTCATAGCTGCTCACGTAGCCCAAAACACTCGTCTGGCTCCTAGAGCGAGCATCTCCTCAGAAGCCATGCTCCCCTGCTCCCGGGACCAACACTCCAGTATTCTATGGCACTAATTAGAAGTACTACTGGTAACCCATATCTGTTTATGGCTATGCGATATCATTCTACTCACCCCTCATGAAAAGCATCTTACAAAAAAGAATTATGTATCTCTCTATATGTGTATGTAACGTATATAAAGGTGCATACGAGCGTGCCCCGTAGGGCCCCGGGGACAGCGCTCCGGCAGGTGAGTGCAGCCCCGCCCGCCCCCGCTCCGCGGAGCCCCGCGCGCCCCGCTCACCCACGAGCTCGCCGGCCATGAAGAGCAGGTAGAGGGC
>VZSV01000026.1:5632293-5643592 GCA_013398735.1 Nothocercus julius | reverse complement strand
CATGTCTCCATCTTGGAAACTGCCTGTGAAAGAGTGGTTAAAGAGTGATTCCCGGATTTTCTTCCTCCTTCCCAAACTAATGGGTGGTAATGGGATTTGTCGAAGATTTAGGGTGCTTGGGAGAGGAGGGGTGTTAAGGTAGCTCAGGGAGGTGCAGAGTGAGCAATGACCTCTGTCTAACAGCAGGAGGAAGCAGAATTGCTGACCTCAGAAAATGTTCCTATAACTATGTTTGTTTGTAAGTGCCATAAATCTATCTTTTTAACATGAAAAAGGTTAAATCTTTGTCTAATGTTTCAATGAATTAACTGCAGGGAGGACAGGGAGGTGAAACAGGTAATTTAATACATGCAGGTCTTGCCATAAGTTGCTTTTTCAGGTGGTGCTACTGACTCATTCTGCATTGGGCATGCTGTAATAAGGAACTAAGGAATCAGTTACACCAGCTTTAGTGCTGAAAAGCTAAAAACTGGTCATTCCGCATGTGCAAAGAATGGATTTATAACAGGAAGTGATCTTGTTTCCTCCAGTGGATGGAGGGAGAGGGATGTGTCCATAGAGATTTATCTTGATTGTCTTCTAAATAACCGAAATTGTCCTAGCCACCGCTGTGCGTGTGAAGGCACCGTGTGCTCCTTGCTTCAGCTCCTGTTTGCAGGTGACCAGGTGAAGCTCTAGCAAGGTGAGCGAGGGTTTCCAGCCTTCACGCCCAGCTGCTTCCCGGGTGCGAATGCTGAGAGGTGACTGTGGACAGAGCGCTGAATCTTAATGTTTTGAGAATACTTAAAGATCCCAAATGGGATAAAGTTGTTTCCTGTCATGCTTAGGGCTCATGACATCTCCTGTGAGAGAGGAGTAAGGCCTGTGCCCTTTCTCAGAGCACTGTGGAAGCTGGCACACTTACTGTGGATGGGTGTCTGAGGTGGGGAGAACAGCATGTTTGATGTGTGCATGTTCTTGCACATGCTGACATTAAAATGCAAATATAGGGATTTTTTTTTTTTCCTTGTCTGACACATTACAATTAGTGGAATGGCACTCAGGACAAACTTGTTTGGCATTTCTCATCTGCAGCAGCTAACAAATCCTTGTTTCCTCTTGTAGCACTCTGTCTCTTCAGGACTGTAGTGTCATAGCTGATGCCAGAGGATCAGAAACACCTTCCTACCAAAATAAGTGGAAAATGTTTTTATATTTTGTTAAAATTCATTTACCTGTACGAAATTTCCATTTACTGGCAGAGACCAACATTGATTTTCACCTTGATTTTAAACAACTTGGAAATTCACCTTTGTGGCTGTTAAAATGTTTCAGCATTAGAACTCTTGCTTTGGAGACTCACTGAGCCATTAAAATTAATATAAATGCTGCTGCTCTCATTGTAGCTGGCGCCTTTCCTTCCCTTGCCGCGGAGGCTCCCGAAGGATGTCGGCGATCGGGGTAGCAGCCGCCTGCTCCCGCCTGCATCCCGGCGGGCGGCCGCTGAAGGGGGCCGTGCCGAAGCTGAGCGCCCTCGGCTTGCACGCGGCAGCCAGGTGCGCTGCCAAGGAGTACTACGAGGTCCTGGTGCTGGGAGGAGGCACCGGGGGAATCAGCATGAGCGCTCGCATGAAGAGGAAGGTGGGCGCAGGAAATGTGGCTGTTGTGGAGCCGAGCCAGGTAAATCCTCATTAGGTGTCAGTGTGATGAGAAGTAGTATTTTACCTGTGTGGATAGTTTGATCTGGTCCTTGAATGATTTTAACTGTGGAGAGGAAGCCACTTGCTAGTCTTTAATGGCTTCTCATGAAAGTTGTTCCTCATCTTAAAGATGCATCTGTCTTTCCAGCTTTGTCCTGGTGATTTATGTAGATTCTTTTGTTAAGAATAAAGTGTTAGGAGCAAATTGCTTCCTATTCCTATTAAGATGAAGTTCCTTCATCTTAAAGTCAACTTAAACAGTTTTTAAAAGTCCATCTAAACATTTCTTTCAGACTCATTACTATCAGCCACTCTGGACCCTGGTTGGTGCTGGTGCAAAGCAACTGGCAACTTCTGCGCGTCCAACTGAGCAAGTAGTGCCCCAAGGCGTCGAATGGATCAAGTGTCGAGTTACGAGGCTGGATCCAGATAAGAACTGTGTTTGGCTAGAGAATAATGAAAAGGTAGCAATGTCAGAAAATTGTTATTCTCCATCTGTTGTTCAGTGTCATGAGTTGTCTGTCAGCCTGCTGCAGGTCCTCTCTGATGGGGAGAGGCTGGGATTTTCCCTTACTGTTATGGAAAGTATTTGATCCTAGGAGCTGTTTGTAATCAAAATTGTTGTGGAGAGCTAGATTAGAATAACATCAACTCAGGATATTGTCATCTCATGTGCATTTCACTCTTTATAGTGACCTGAACAGAAAAGGTAGTTTGCTCCAAATGCTTGGTTTCATGCGTAGCAAAGATGGTGTGTGTAACTCTTCATGCAGTTAATATTGTAACAAATTACTACAGGTTTAACTTTACTAACACTCCATACATCCCCTTCCCTTGTAACTGTTAAATGTTCTCAAAAAAAACTTAAATGTACTTCAAGGTGATGTTTTATCTAAAATATTCTTTTTCCTTACATAACAGATATCTTACAAGTATCTGATAATTGCTCTTGGGATCAGTCTGCATTATGAAAAGGTATTTAGTTACAATAATCATGTTTTTACAAGTTGTAATGACATCACACGCCCTCATGAGTCACCTAGAGTAAATGACTTTTTGGTGCACTTTCCTACTACAGAAAGCTGGATACTAATAAAAACTAAAGAGCCCAAAGACAGCCTAAAGAATGTAGTGCACCTCTCCATAGGCCTAGCTGTAATAATACAAATGATTCTTGGGAAGCTCCTTTAAGATGGCTGTTTAGTGACTGTGGCAATAGTGGCTGATGGGGCAACAAGCTAAATCTAGAACCCAATGCAGTCTCTAGCAGTGACATGGGGAGAGAGGTATGGTGGCTGCAGTCCAAAGCATCTCCTGTATAAACAAGAGATGAGGAAAATATCACAGTTGGTAGAACCTGCTGTGCCTCAGTGATTTGCCCTGTTCTCCACCACCTTTCCCAAAGGAGCCAGCTGCATTATTTAAACCAGCTGTATTTAAGTAGGTTCTGGGCCCCTTCCTATCCATTAGGTTTCTTGTACGCATTTTACAGTGGCACTCAAAGGAAAATGTTAATATGGTTGTATTAAAGCAAAAATTACTTTAGCGATACATAGAAGGAGAGAAACACAACATATGTTTGAGTAATTTGACCCTAGTGGTTTAATCTGACTAGAATATAGTGTAGCTGCTAATAGTGTATTTGAGCCGCTCTTTGAATAGCTTCCAAATTGCTCATCTAAATAACTGTCACCACAGTGGGAATTGTGCTGTGCTCAGTGACCCCCTCAGCCTTTGTATAAAACCCTATACAGCACAACCTGGGAAAACTGAATTCAGTATTCCATGCAGGAGGCCATGTAACACACTTAATCACTGCTGC
Organism: Nothocercus julius; assembly: GCA_013398735.1. Classification (NCBI taxonomy): domain Eukaryota; kingdom Metazoa; phylum Chordata; class Aves; order Tinamiformes; family Tinamidae; genus Nothocercus; species Nothocercus julius. Next base: position 5,640,091 of record VZSV01000026.1, on the reverse strand, counting down.
TCCATAGCTACATCTGCTGAATTTAGTGTATAAATTCATAGTAACAGACTTTTGATTTTAAAAGCCAACTGCCTAGTTTAATGGTTTCTCTTAATTATATCTTCATCAACAGCATCCTTTCTGGTATGGAGTGCAATGTCCCACTCTGCAATGCATATAACATGAGTCAATTTTCTCACCAGTGTTCTATAACCTCTGGCTTTGGAGACGGGAGGCTCCATTTCTCACAGACTGCTCAGGCACAGTAGTACTAGGGAAATAATTAGTGGAGAGAGTTCAGCAAAATCAAAATACCTTAGGAAAAACAGATGTCTGCAACTGACTATTGAAGAGCTTCACTCACCTCAGAATTTGCACAATGCCATTTCTATACAGGTTTCAGTTTATGCTGAAGTGGCACTGGCTTCATGCATTTTCACTCCAAATTTCATGCTTTAGTTTACAAAAGCTCTGGTCTGGTTCTGCACAGAGCACTTAGACTACCAACCTTGCAGACCCTTGTCATTTCAGTAAGTGTTACATCTACTAAATTCTAATGGAAATCTCTTTGGTTGATTGGTAGACTTATTTCCAAAATGCCAACTAGTTAGTGTATATAGACTTACCTTAATTTTACTTTCTGAGATCATAACTCTGTATTTGATACTTGAAAACAAAATTCTTGCCACCTGTATTTTAAAACCTTATTTTTATTTTCTTAGATCAAAGGCTTGCCTGAGGGTTTTCATCATCCTAAAATAGGTTCCAACTATTCAGTTCACACAGTAGAGAAAACGTGGAGAGCTTTGCAAGATTTCAAGGAAGGAAATGCCATCTTCACTTTTCCAAACACTCCAGTGAAATGTGCAGGGGCTCCTCAGAAAATCATGTATTTATCAGAGGCCTATTGGAGGAAAGTAAGTATTTTACTGTCTCTGCCAATGCTTGTTGCCACAGCTGGAAGGAGGCTTATTTTGAAGATATTATACTTTATTTAAAATAAATGAAAACCACACAAGAGAAATATGACTCTAGATTTTTAAATCTAAGTGACTGAATTATCATTTCTATTATTTACATACACTAGATAAAGCTAACTGAATTGTACGTAAATATTTAGCACATATTTGATAAGGGAGAAACTTGTAGGATTTGGGATTCATAAGGAATTAACTGTTTACCCGACTACCTGTGAGCCACAGGGCCAGCATTGTTCCCAACACAACTTTAAGATTTAGGAGGTGCGTAAAAGTCCCACGGGGGCATTAAGTCATTCTTGTTACTCCGAGTACCGAGGGCAGAACCTCTGCTGCTGTCTGTCTTTATGCCGGTCTGCAAAGGGCTCTGCTTGGTCCGTGTGGTGCTCAGTGTCAGTGCCAGGCTGCTAAAGTGAGGTTTGTGGAGGCAAACGCCAGCCTTGAGCGGACGTGTCCCACTTCATATGTTTTTAGGTTCTGTGAGCTCTCTGCTGGCGAGGATCTGAGGAACGTGCGGAACCACAGGTCTCAGAGGGCTGCGTGGTTCCGAGCCAAGGCTTAACCTGCGCGCTGGAGGGGCGCTCGGGCAGTTGCAGGCACCTCTTCTCACTTCTTGCTTGTGAGAAGGTTGAACTGAAGATTAGCTTGTCTAGCTTCTAACATGAACTGAAACACCTGCACTTCCAGTGTTCAACTATCAGTGCTTCTTTTCATAATTGAACTGCACTAATAGCTGTACTGGCTCTTCAGTAGCATGGCACAGTTCTCAGTTCCCAATGCTGCTGCTAGTTTATCTCGCCTTCTAGGCAGGAAGAGGCTAATCTGATCTTTCTTATCTTTCCTTGCAGACAGGAAAACGATCCAAAGCGAACATAATGTTCAATACTTCGCTTGGCGTCATTTTTGGTGTTAAGAAGTATGCTGATGCATTGCTGGAAATAATAAAGGAGAGGAATATTACTGTTAACTATAGACGTAACCTCATTGAAGTTCGAGCAGACAAGCAGGAAGCTGTGTTTGAAAACTTGGACAAACCAGGAGTCACTGAAGTTCATCAGGTTAGGAGGTTTTGGACCTCTAATCTGGTCCTATTTCTTTTCCTTGTGTATACTGAAACATAACAACCACATTGTAATAACAATATATATTGCTCCATTATATATCTTATTTGCCTCCTTGACAAATGTCAGTCTCTAACCTTAGCTTTTGACTCTTCAGCTGAAAACTTAAGTGAAAACAAGAAAAAATATATACATGTGTGTATATATATATTTCATAAGCCCTACACAGAGTTCTATGTATCTTATTACTATAACTGAGGAATATCTCAAGATAAGGGTTATGTTAATGAAGAATTTTGCAAGGGTGAATGTCAAATTTGAGAAAACTGATTTTTTTCCACTCTTTATGCTGATGTAAAAACAAAACAAAGCAAAACAAAAAACCCCACCCACTTCACAACGAGTGTTCTAGTTGTCTTATAACAGGACAGGTACAATTTTCTCTGATAAACAGTTCATGTTTGTTTTCATGTACCTTTATTTTCTGTCTAGTATGAAATACTGCATGTCACCCCCCCAATGGGGCCGCCTGATGTACTCATCAACAGCCCTGTCTCAGATGAAACTGGCTGGGTAGATGTAGATAAGCAAACTCTACAACATAAAAAATATCCTAATGTATTTGGTATTGGAGACTGCACCAACCTTCCGACATCAAAAACAGCAGCAGCTATAGGTAAAGTGGGTGTGTGTGTAATGCAAAGGGTGGGAGTGCCAGCTGCTTTTAAAACAGACAGATTAAATACTATTTAGTTTGTTACTCTGGAGTCTAGATGACAATTCTTCCTGTCTTTCAAAAAGGCCTAGATTTCCTGAGCCAACTTCAGTAGTTAGTGAGGTACCAGCACAATGACACTATTAACCCACAGTTATAGTGCTCTTCTACATGACTCACATTTGAATTAATTATAGTTTCTCTGTGTGCAGAATTGCATAAAGTGAATGTAATATTCCTGCATTCCTTAATTATTTAGTTAAAAAAAACTTTGTGCTATATCTTAGAAGCTCACACATATATGTTAGCCAGCTGATAAGTGCCTTCTGAAGAATCACGTGTTCTGTACTTGTTGCCACAGGATCCAGTATAAAAGCACTTCAGGCACATTGTACCAGAACTTAAAAACAATATAAAATATAAGGCTGAGCATGCATGTGCGTGCATACAGAAAGGCCGTAGCCTGTTTGTTATAGTGCTGGAGTTACTCAAAGAAACGTACATTGAGCTCTTCCAGCAAATGAGACTGGAGTGCTTCCCTTGCAGTGGTAAAAATGTAACAAAACAAACAAAACTTCAGTGCTCAGTGTTTGGGAAGACTGAGCAAGCATACCTTGGCACAGCAAAACTCTTGCTAAAACTATATAGCTCAAATTTTGTTAAGCCTTCACATGACGGAAACAATAAAGCCAAAGCATTATTCCAATATGGAATTTTCCGTATGTGATTCTTACCTGGGATTGTAAAGTTCACTAACGGCTTTGAAATAAAAGTTCAGTTACAGTCGACTTAGCAACACACCCAGCTATTACTGTTTGCTCTAGTGCTGACAATAACTCCAATAATTTTGCCTGAAGCAAAGCCTTAATTTGATTGTTTTTTATCTTTCATGTAGCTGCCCAGTCTGGAGTGCTTGATAAAACTATTTCCATGGTAATGAAGAACCAGTTACCAACTAAGAAGGTACCTAGAGATCTTCTCTAAGGAAAAAGTGACCTTGAGTATTTTCTCCACTCTTACGGGGGAAGAGTCTTGCTAAGCAAGAAGTTAACTCGTGTAAAGTGAACAGAAGGGGCCTTGTTTCAGGAATGTGATTGCTGAAGAAGTGGCTATGTATTGTACGTCATCATAGTCATTTAGTGGCGTAATTCCCTTTCTTAATGCTGTCTTTAATAATACTATCAATCTAATTTATTGATTTGAGTTCTCTGCCAACTTAAACATGTACCCTTTTCTGGAAAGGAAAGGCTGATAAGGCTGGAATTTTCAATAACACAAGTGACTTCTAGTCAGAGCAAAACTGTTGATTAACTACTCCATTCTTTAGGGAAAAGATTGCAAATTTTACAGATCTACACTACATTCAGCTCTCCTGCCCGGTATAGAACTGTACCAGCTGAGGTGAAGCTAAGTGGAAGCAGCTGTTCTGCCACTGGTTGTGAATAATTTCTCTTGTTTTATGTACAGCGTCTGACTTAATTTTTCTGAGAATACTAACCTGAATATCACAGCCCATACTGCTGTGATCCTCTGGAACTTCTTACAACTACATTCAAAATTGTGCTTATATGCTGTCTATTAAATGCAACACCAGCTCGTCCTCATTAACCGGTCACCTATTCTGCTGGATATAAGAATACTTGGCAATGAATGTGACAAATCTCTACTGTTCTACAAGAGTACTAATACTAGTAGTGCTGCTAAGCAAATGCACAACCTGCATTTGACAGACAGTGTTTTGATATTATGGCTAACTGGCCTAGCAGGCCCCACCAAGTTTGCCAGTATTAGTATATATAGATATATTTTTCTTCCTATTTTTAGTGGTGTACTGATGTAGAAATTGGCTTTAAACTATGCATGCTAATCACGTAGCTTGCAATCTTTCAGCCTGTGGACTTTACTCACAATGAGATGGGCATGTGCTTTATTGCAGTACGATGGCTATACTTCCTGCCCTCTGGTCACAGGCTACAATAAGGTGATTCTGGCAGAGTTTGACTACGCAGCTCAGCCCCTGGAGACATTTCCTATTGACCAGGGCAAGGAGAGGGTGACCATGTACCACATGAAAGCCGATATGATGCCACTGCTCTACTGGAATGCATTACTCAAGTAAGTCTGGGCAGGTCTAGCTGCTGTGATCATTCATACAGAACAGCATCAGATACATATCTCTGCTCTGGCTTGATACTCCTCACCAGAAACGCAGCAGTTGCTAGATGTGCAGCCTGCAGTTCAGGGCACGCTGTACTTGCACGCATAACCTGGCCTTCTTCAGGATCTTTGGCACTTTGCTCATAAAAAGGGGTTATGGAAGGAGCAAGACTGGGGCTGACTTACACCCAAGGGGCCCCTCCTGCTCCTTTGTTTAACATCAGACCTGAAGGAGATTGCTCTACAAAACCATGCAGGAACCCCCCTCCCCCCTCCGGCAGCATGTGCACATGCAGACAGCTGAAACCTTCTGCTTTTATAGGGGCTACTGGGGAGGACCAGCTCCCTTCAGGAAGCTGATGCACCTGGGCTTGAAGTAGTGTTGCTGGATGCTAGGCACCACTTTTGAAGAAAAAGGACTGTGTGCTGAATGGATCACTATCTATCCTACCTCTTTGCCTGTTTTATAGGTAACTGACTTTTTGTGTGTGTGTTCTTTTTCTTTAAATGTCTTAAGCCTGGCTGTTTTCTCACTGCTCTTCTACTTGCAACAGTGCCTTATGGTGCTTTCAAAGGCACAGGGTAGTTTGAAGAAAAGTGTAAACTTGCCTTAAGCTAGAGGACACTACAAAAATCTTGTGCTGCAATCATTCAACTTAAACCTGTTGTGTTAATATAACTCTACATATACATGACTCAAAATGCTGTAGCCTGGTTCTAATCACTGTGCACTGGATTTAAATAAATGTCAGTGAAGTGGGCTGAACCTTCTCTTGTTCTTTCATGCTTGAGAAGATGACTTAAGTTGCATGTAAAGCCAATGCTAGTTTCAAGCACAAATTAAGACAACACGAGGGGGAAAATGTTTTTTTAATTATGACCTTTAACTGCATTTCAAGGGAAGAGTGAACAGAGTTAAGAGTCTTCACAGAAGCTGGAACTTTACTAGTGGTCAGGTACACATCTTGGGGCAAACAGGAAGCTTCTTCACCCACAAGGATCAAGAGCAGCTTATTTCTAAACAAACAAACAAAAAAAAAGAACATTTCTAAGGGCTATGTATTAATTTAAAATTAAACCACTACCTTTGAGGCGTAGTGATAAAGATCAGCATGTACCTGCATATTAAGTAGTTCTTCAATCTTGTTCTGAATCTGCCCATACACCTCATTAAACAGTTCCTCCTTGGACTTGGTTCCATTCAAGTGCACTTGAAATAGGAATGTTAAAAAGAAAAAAAAAAAAAAGAAAAAAAAGCGTCAGTCCCTCCCACTTGACCAGAATATTTATGCCAGGTTTGAAGAGCACTCTTTCATAAAACAGTTGTATAACAGCGCTTTTGTCAGTAAAAACTTACCCACATCAACTCCAAGATCTTCCATTATCTTCCTGTGCTTTACATACATAGGCCAGACATGGCCATCAAACAATCCAGGTGGATCTGGTACAGTGTAGTTTCTTGAACTGTATTAAGACAGTATTGGACATAAGTAGCCTAATTAGTTCTATTAAGAGTGTACATAAAACACAGTTTCTCTAGCCAAACTAGCTTAACTATTCTGAGTTTAACCTGTTCATTTTCACTTAAAAATACTATGGGTACAACAATTTAGCTAAGTCTAAAACGCCAGGATAGATCAAGTTGTAGAAACCACAATCATGGGAACATGAGAAAGGTATACAAAGAGCTTTGCTGAATGTGAACACTAGTCTGAGGTATACGAGAGTGTGACAGAGCACTTGGCGGTTTGTTCAGTGAAGGAAACTACAATTCACCCAGCAGCTACCTCTGAGTTTATCCTCTCACCTTTAAAGACTTTAAAGAGAAACTGTAAGTCTTGAACTGAGTAAGGTATTACTGGTTTAGGAGAGGCACTTTTAAAGATGAACTTACCTTCTTCTCCTTTTACATTCTTCATACGGAATGGAAAGAAAGTACCGATGGTGGAAAACATCAATCAGGGGCCTGAAAGAGTAGGTATTTTAAGTGGTTATGGCTAGCCTCCCTGATCAGTAGTAAGAAATAGAAAAGCTCCATCTGTTTCCTATACTTAGAGCCATCTTCAGACTTGTGACACAAACTCACCACTAGCCTGTATCAACTGCTAACTACTGCTTTAGAACAGGACCTTTTACTCCCTTGAAAACTAATCTAAGTTATGTAAAAAAAATACACATACATGAAAGAAATAAAATACATGAAATGCAGTGATTACCTGTAGGTGTAAAGCAGGAAGCCTTCAACAATAAGAATGTGGATGGTGTCATCTCCTCCCTCTGTGTCTTGCAGGATTGGGGCATCCAGGGTGTTATTGATCCCATGAGAGCGTTCAAACTTGACTGGGTTTTTTATCCAAGCGTTTATGGTACTCATCATCGCTTCCATGTCCAGTGCACTAATCACTAAAGCAAAACACACGGCCACCGTGTGTAATAGTAATTAAGTAAATAGTAATTAAGAATTTGAATCAGTATTAAAAAAAAAATTGTACTAATATTAAATCGCTACAAAAAAAATGCACAAAAAGAGTACTCAAATCTTGGAGAGCCACAGTTCGATACCATTGCAAAAACGACTTACCGTCGTACTGTTTAAACCCATCTTCAACTTCGATTTCATCTTGAGGCTGAAACGAGCACAGAAAAGCAGCTCGGTCAGCAGCGCTCCCCGGAGCCCCACGGCAAGCGGGGCCTGAGCTCGGCGGGATCTCCGCCGGCCACGGGCCCGGTAAGCAGCAGCCGGGGGGCGCGGCGCTCACCTTGAAGAAGTCGTCCTGGTGCACCACGCTGCAGCTGGGCAGGGCCTGCATGAGCTTGCGGGTGAGCGTGGTCTTGCCGCCGTTCGTCACCCTGCGGCGAGAGGGGCCGAGGCGGAAGCGTCGCCAGCGCCGCGCGCGGCACGTGCACCC
>VZSV01000026.1:5617794-5631708 GCA_013398735.1 Nothocercus julius | reverse complement strand
TCTCGGCGGCGCCCATTGGCTGCGGCGCCAGGGTGGCGGGGCGCCCGCGCCAATGGCAGAGTGGCGCCCGCGGAGGGGAAGAGGGGGAAGGCAGCGGTGGCGCCGCTGTGCGGAGGCCTCGTGTGGGCCCCGCGGCCTCCGGCCGGGCGCGGCGGCACCTCCGCCGCCTCCGCGTGAAGAGGGGAGGCCCCGCAGGGCCGCGGCGGAGCGGGCAGATGCCAGCGGGGTGGACCCGGCCCGAAGGAGCCCGCCTGGAGTGGCTGAGGCCTTTCCCTGTTGTGTGGAAATGAAACTCGGGCTCACAGCAAATTTTTAAGCATAATCCGTTTTTTTTTTTCTTTTTTCATCCATAATTTCAACAGTTTTGCATGTTCACAGCAGCAGTGTTTGGCAACCTCTTGCTTGCTTCTGATCCCCTCTGGATTCCCGCTCACTTTCTGCTGGGGAGGCCCTAGCCAAGGCCCAGTTGATCTCTACCGTGGTTATTTTTATCTTCCAGGCAGAATATTTAATTAGAACATGTAATTTTTGGGGGGAGGGAGGAGGTGGCAGCTTTTTTTAGACTTGTGACTGTTTGTTTCCACTTCAATGTCCAGAGCCCTTTTTTTTTTTTTTTTCAAAATCTTTTTGTCTGATTAGCCTCCAAAAGGAGACGCTTCCAAATGTCTGTGACTGTACCCAGATCCCTTAGTTCAGCATTACCAGTACACCTAGGTCAGCAGAGGTCTCACGTAAAAGCCTCTTCCAGGTTTCTTTGAGGCTTCAGCGCTCCACAAGACCCGTGTACAGCCAGATCACCTAATAGGGTGAGGTGGTTTGAGGACTACAACTTAAACCAAATTTGTGGTGTACGGGGATCGCTGCAATCGGGCTGCTACTTCTGAGCAGTCAAGCTCGCTGTAGGGCAAGTTTCTGCTGGTCAGCTCTGAGGTTCTTTGCAAAGTTTTGGTAGTTTTGTCATTATTCTTCATATTTTAATGGTGGAGACACCTCTACTGTACTCCACAAGTGTTGTTTTCAAAGCTAATTTTTGATTTGGAAGCGGAGGCTCTGCTGGTTTTACCCTATCTTGCCATTTGAGTATGTAAACATGCAACTGTTAACGGCAAATTTGAGGTACAGAATAGTGATTGTTTTAGAGAGGCAACAAGGCCGAAAATATGTATCTCTCACATCAAGTCACATGAATGGGGGAATGAAACCTGCAACCACTCGAGTAAGGCGGGAGTGGCCCCGGCTCGCGGGGCCAGGCTGGATGGGGTAGCGAGGAGCTGCCTCGAGGCAGGTGACATGCGGTAACTTCGTACGGGTTATCGCCACAGCTCAGCGTCAAGGGTTCCCTGCAGCCAGACCTGGAGCCTGCCGGCCGCCCGCAGTGGAGGGATGCGGTTCTGCAGGTCTGTGCATTCCTAATGAGCACCGCCGACAGAAGGAGCGGGACGTCGGGCTCCGTCACGTACAGCTACATCCTCCAAAAGCCCTCGGGTGCTTTGTGGGCGCCGCTGAGCCCGCGGCCAGCGCACGCCGTGCGCCGCCGAGCGCGTGCTAGCCGCTGCCCCGGCCCTTTGTGCGTCCGCGCGCAGGGACAAACAGCGGGCAGGAACAACGGGACATTGTCCTGCGTGCCAGCGGTGACAAAACGTTGTTTTTTCTCCTCGCTCGGGGGACCTCTGGCCCTGGGCTCTCATTAGCCCTGCGTGAGCCCGGCCACACAAGATGTGTCCGACACTTTTGGGGCAACCGCAGCGAGCCTGAGCCCTCGGAGGGGAGGAAGGGGCTGCCCTTCCACACTGCTTTGGAGGATCCTGCTGTGACCCACGCGAGGGAAGGACGAGTCAGCCGGAGAGCCGCCGGGACGGCGGGTCCTGGATGACACCCGCAGCACTGCCGCAGGCGGTGGACGCGAGCCACGAGCAGCGCGGGCAGCGCCGAGCAAGCTGCACTGCCGCGCCACTTCCGCGCCAAACTACAGCGCTATTTTTGGCTCCCGCTCGGCTTTTTTTTTGCTAAGCACCTGTGGGAAAACATCAAGGGCGCTGCAGGACAGGCCACCGCTGCCGGAGCGCAGGGAGCTGCGGCCGGCGCGGGATCGCGCTGCCGCCTCCGCGCCGAGCAGCGGCCGGAGCGGGAGCCGTGCGGCGGCGACGGGCCTGGCCTTGTGCCAGCCCTGGGGCAGGCGCGCGGAGCCAGCGCTAACGCGCAGGTTAGTTCAGCACTGGGAAACTCGTTTCGTGTGTCAGCAGGTCGGCTTGCCACAGCAGGATGATCCTCTGCAGCGACACGCTTTGTTGTTTTTAAGGAAAATCTTCATTTCAGCACAGTCTCCGCAACATGAAACAAACCCAAACAAGGTATAGTTAAAGGGAAAGGCAGGCGGGATCCCAGGCACCCACAGGTCCCCTTTTTGCTGCCCTTCCCTGAGGCAGCCACAGAGCAGGGGCCTCTCCAGGAGGAAAAAGTGCAGCAAGAAGAGCAAGTTGGCTGGGTAATGAGGTGCACTAAAACCACTCTGGACAAATTACACATCCTGCATTCATTAATAACATAGCATGGAGACACCTAAAGATCAAGCGGGGGGGAATAAGGCAAATACTATGAAATATAAATGGCAGAGCAGAAATGCAACCTTCCTCTGTAGGAGAGGTGGTGAAGTGAACGAGAGCAGCAAACGTGAAAGAGCTCAACGTGCTGACTGCCTAATTGGGGGCTGACTGCCTAATTGGAGGCTGATTACCTAATTGGGGGATGATATAAGAAATGCTTGTGATAAAGGAACTCATGCTGTTTGTAAGGGCTTCTTTAGAATGGCTGAATGGGTGACTTTAGAATGGCTGAATGTATGAGGCTGTAGCTTCTGTTAGCTTGTAAGTTTTCTTAAAATATTTCCTGTAAGTTAAAAGGTTATTATGATAAGCTGAGGTATGAAAGCATTAGTAGGAAGAGGTACTCTACAGCCCTGATGTTGGTATAAAGGAGGGTATGACATGAAAGTGGTTAAAAGCTGACTAATTTTTTTTTGTTGTTTATATATAAGTATATATATATTTGCTCATAAGTTTGGGGGCTCCTAGTCAGCTACCTGGTTGTGACCCCCAGTTAGGCCTCCTGTGTTAGTGGTTTTGTATGGGAAGCTGTAGGCTCTGCTCTATGAGCTGTTTTGTTGCTGTTGTGAAAACAAAAAAATGTCTCACTTTGGTTTTATGAAATTGTAGAATTTTCTGTATTTTAAGCTTTTCTATGTCTCAGAAGAGTAATTATGTGAAGCTTAAGAAAGAGTTTTTTTTTTTAAGTGTTCATACACCTGAATGGGCTTTAAAGCTTAACTTAATTCTAGTATTGCTTTGACTTTAAATTATTGTGAAGAAGACAGTATTTTTTTTTTTTTCTTGCAGTATCTGTTTGGAAGTAAATGTATGTAATCTTAGCTCTCATCTCTAACAGAAATACACTTTTTTTTTAAGTTGACATTATTCCACGATGCAGATATGCTTAGAAACTCTTACAATCTTGTTTCAATTTTGTTCAAGTATTTATTGCTCAATAGCTTACAAAACTCTCCTTTAGCATGTTTTGGTGTATTTTAAATAACAGTCTCTGTAGGTATACTCGTTATATGCCTGCTGTGATCTTCACCTGTGGATTTACACAAGCAAATCCTTCCTCAGCTCTCCCTAGGAGCTGCCTCTTGGTCCTTGCGCTGCTGTAAAGGTGTGAGAGTAACAGTATTTACCAAGGCCTGGTAATCCCCAAGGAAATACAATGACGGAGTTCCTGGTTTGTTTTAGCTGGTGCAACGGCGAGCCGCCCCAGCCGGTGGGTAGATGCACAGTTGTTGTCTGTTATCAGATTTCTAATTTCTTTTTGTTACGCAGAAAATTCTTTGCCCTGTTGCTTTGCACTAAGGAAAGCTAAAGCTGAAAGGGGACCTGCTACACCATGTTTAAAGTGTGTGTTTTACCACAAGCTATGGTACTGTGACTGTCTGCAGCTCACAGGCATGCTGTGTGAGTACTGACTTTTCCAACCTTTAAGGCTTCACTATAAAAAGCAAAAAGTAATAATAAAGGTGAGTTAGATGCTTACTGTGAGCAGTCTGAAAGCTCTCTCCTTCTGCTGTGAGTCACCGGGTAGTGAGCAGTGATCAGTCTATTTCAGCAGACAGAAGCAGCTCTGTTAAAGCAGCCTCCTCTTCTCTGAATAGAAATGTAGATATTCTCTTTCTTGCAGAAGAGGCGTCGGAGACTGGACCGGGATATGATAGGAGAGCCCATGAACTTTGTGCACACAGCGCACGTTGGGGCAAGAGAGATGAGCAGTGGCTTTCCATCTGTAAGTGTGCACGGCTTGGACAAATCTCTGCTCAGTAACTTGTGCCACAAGTAGCTGCTAAAATACTAAACATTTAGAGGGGAAAACACCTGCTACCCCCCCAGCCCTGTACTAGGAAAGTGTCAGAAGAAAATAACTTGTGTTGTGAGCTGTGGGTTTGGTGCAGGCACCGACTTGCCCAGCATTTTTATGTGTGATAAGAAACTTCTAGATACAGATTTGGTAGAAACAGTTTATAGTAGATACAGATATTGTATTTTCCATTTCATGCACCAATTTAGAATGGGAATTAAAACAACTGTTCAGCTCATGGGACCTAGTGATGTGAACACATGGTTCACCTGCTTCAGACTAATGTCTTTAATCGCTTCATTTTTTTCTTCTTTAGGCTGTATCAATTCAGGACCACATGAAGTCGAAAGGTGGCTACACAAATGGTACTTCTGCAACTATTCAGATATAGAAAGCTGAGAAGGCTGAAGTTTCCTCTGCCTTATGAGGGCCCCCCTGGACTGTGCTTTCATATTATCTAAAACATGATGAAGTAGAGAGAGTGCTTGAATTATAAATAGGTCAGTGCAAGCTTTGACTTTCTTTGCTCAAGAGGTTCTGAATAAGTTACTATAATTGTTTTTTAAAATGGTTTGTTGTGGTAGTATTTCAGTAGCACCTGTATTGCCTCACTGGAGGTCTTCCTGACTTCCCAGTTGTGTCCTCAAAAGCCAGCTTGTTTTGTGGGGCGGGATTGGAAGTTGGTACAAACTGTCTGGACTTTAATCCCTCCCCTCAAGAAAGAGAGACCGATTTAACTGGAAGATATCACTGTTTGCACTTCCTACACAGGCTAAATTGAATATCTAAGTAGGATCTTGTAGCCTTAACTTTAGAGCTATTTTTTGAATGCCTTAACCTAATGCATTGGTATACCGAGCTGTACTTTGGTATTTCTTCACAACTTTTTATAGGAATGAACTCTAACATGGTACAGTTAGCTGTGTGCCAGGAGCCCAGTGAAGCTTCTGTCTTGCTGTAAAGCCTCTGTAACTAAAAGTCTAGCTTTTGCATGTGTAACTTCTCTAAACTGAGGCTCAAAACTCTGTTTTCAATTACTGGGCTGCTTCCCTTCCATCCTCCATCACTCTGGTATAGCTGATATGTACTATTAAATTTGTTATTGCAATACCTGTTTGCTAATCTGAAGTGGAGCTACAATATTCACAGCTGCATGCTAATTTTGCATGGATGTTTCTAAGTTTTAAACTTAAGATCACTCTACCTATCTTTAACAGTAGCTATACAAGACTTCCAGGGAGGTCTCGTTTGGCTTTCTGACTCTGTAATTTCAAGACTGCTTTCTTTAGTTTAAGTAAAATCTTATGTATGTTTTTAAATTACATGGTTTAATAAAATGTATGGCTTAACGGATACAGTCATGTGTAGGGCAGAAGTTGAAAGAACATTGTGAAAACTTGCAGGAGGCCATTAAACAAAAACTCCTGCAGAGTTCCAGCATTTTGTGTATGTGAATACTTAGCCACACTCAGGCTACGGTTTATCACTTTGCTCTTATTGGACTTTCTATTAAAAGACTGTAATGACTACCCAAGATTACCCAATCACTGACAATTATTCCCCAGCTCAAAATTATGAACAACCACCATCCAAAAATAGAGGAAATGTGCTTGCTGTCATGGGGCTAGCTTAAGTGTTTAAATTCCTACCAAAACAGCATGGTCATGCTGCAAGTCAGTGGCACTCTTCCCTTCTTGCTGTAGGTGTAAGATCAGCTAATAGTTTTTTTTTGTTTCCTGTGAGTATCTGTCTTCCTAGCAGACCTCTTAACAAATATGATTTTGTTCATGGCTTGTGATACTTATAAATCTAGACTGTTTTATAGAGTGTTAAGTTGTTTCTTCTGCATATACAGAGGGATTTTGAAGTATGAGAGCCAGTACAGTGTTTCTTCGTTCCAAAAAAGCATTTCTCCCCCCCCGCCCCCAATCCCTTCCACCTTTCTTCTTTAAAGGCCAAAGAGGAAGAGAGGGAATATTACTTCTGTAATAGCAACAGGCCATCATTACATTTGGCAACCACCTAAAACAGAAATCTAATATCCCTGTCTTGCTGGATCCTTACCCTTGAAATACCATGCCATATTTTAAATATACTTTTAAATTAGTGCAAGTTAGCTGCATGTCTAGCTTTTTAAAATAGTCTTTCATAATTCTGCTGCTTTGCTAACCTCAGGCTTATACCAATAAAGGCTATTAACTAGCTATACCAAGCTAGTTAAGATATGGAACTCAAACTAGATAATTCCTGTAGACAGCACGTAGTGACCAAGCTGTTTTTAAAAAAATAAATGTTAAGTCATCTGCCATTGAGTTCATGTGGTCTTTGGTTTGTACCTGCCCAGAAAGTAGAGCACCATTAACTACTGTGACAGCTGTCATGAAAATGGGTTGCACTTCCTTTGTACTGTGGGAAAACAAACTGGTCAGGGGTTCCTATTTCCTGAAGACCTGCTCAGTCAGTTTAAAATTAGTGTTATGTGCATAACTGGAAATGAAGTTGGTTACTTTGTCAGTTCTTCTCTTTAGGACTACTTACACAGGGAATTTTGTTATTAAACTGTCTTTATTCTTTTTTAGAAAACTTGTCTTCAGTCCATAAACCAAGTGGAAATATCTGGTATAAAATAATTATCAGTGTTCTCTGGGACCATATTAAAGTGAGTTGAATAGTTATTACTAAAGGAAATACTTCATTGCATTAAGGGAGTCATTCTTAAAATCTAAACAAACATCAAAGCATGTCTTGAGACTTCAGTAATTCTCTTTGGTTGTAAAACTGCAGCTCTTCTCTACCTGTGATGTCATGTAACTGGCTGGTATAAACCTATCTAGCTGATAATAAATCTGTTGAAATATCCTTTCACTTTTCTCATACTATAAAAATCTGGATACTTTGCACTGAAACCTCATTGGTGGGGTGGATCAGTGCAGCTTGAAACTTTCATGCACAAATTCAGTCATCCACTAGAGAGCACAATTTTCCTTTAAGTCTCTTTGTTTTTTTTTTCTGTACAATTTACTCAAGTGTGTGTGTGGGGGGTCTTTTTATATGAAAACTGGACTAAAGTACAGGAAAGGAGACAAAGGATGTGACCCTTCTACTCAGTGCGGTCTGTTGTCTTTATATTGGTACAATATGGCAATGAAATGTTATTGCTTTGAATTCATGGAACTTGCTGCTCTTTTTGTAGTCAGAAATGAAATTACTTGCTAGCAGAGCAGGACCCAAGCCTTCCATGTGAGGTCTGGCAGCAACTCAGTGCTGAGTCTTTTTGCCCCTTGAAAAGAGGGTGCAATGGACAATGTTTATATTAACAGCTGCATCTTATCCTATGCTAGGCTTAACCACTCTCTCATAGTGCTGTGCAGAGTTGCAGCATTAGCCAGGCTAGCTATTTAAGAGGAAGGAGGAAAAAGAAGCTAATTTTTCTTCTACAGCCTGATAGCTCCCTTGCTACTTGTGGGGGCTTTGTCACTACCGAAGGGAGTTATGCTGTGCTCCGTGTTATCTTGCAGGCTGCGCACGCAGTGCTGCCCTTGTAGGGCCTTGGCCTGTTGGACTCTCAGATGCTTTGTGTCTTCTGCTCTCCACAGGCAAAAGCTCTGAGATTAATCCATGTTCTTATTCTTGCTGTGCCGCTAAGAATAAACAAAACTTGGCAGTGCTAAAACTTATGGAGGTGTCTTTAGTAAATTCTTTGTATTACTAAATAGTATAGAAAAATCCATTCTCTTATCTTAAGGTGATCCCCTGGCAGCTCTTGATTGTCTGTGCTTTGATAAGAATATTCTTGTCTGCCTTTAATCTCTGTGGGGAGATGAGATGAATCTGAAGAAAGCTGTTACAGGTGTGACAGAAGACTTTCTCTGCAGTGACAGTCCCTGTAAGGTTTGCAGATGCTCTGCAGTCCTGCAGATGTGGCTGTTCAGGCATCTCATGTAGGTGTTTCAAGCACTGTGCTAAGAAATGATTCTGGTAATGAGGAGTAAGAGCAAAGTGTGACCTTCCAGTCTGTTCAGCTCTTCACCCTGAAGAGAGCAAACTCTTCAATGCATTTGGCTTAAATAAGAGTACTGAGAGCGGTTCTCATTTGCAATAGTTACCAGATCAGACTTCTGGTTTATAACTTGTCAGAGGATTTTTCATCCTGTATTTTTTTTTTTTTTTTTTAAGGTGCATGAGTTCTGTACCACAGGGTTAACATGGAAGGTGTGGTGTCCTGAAATAAAAGTTTGCTGCTTCATTTGAGTGCTTCATTGGCTTCAGGGCAGAAAACAGAATAACCATAAATGGAATGTTTTTAGAAAAGCAGGGCTGCTGGGGATACATCCTTTTATATATATATATATGTGTGTGTGTGTATATATATATATATATAGGTGTTGAGACTTGCACTTCAGTTTTTTAGCTCATAATAGTACTTCTACTATATATCCTTCTGTCTTATGGATCAATATAAGATTTGGATGCCAAGGACTGGTTACTGAAACGTAAAACCGTAACTGATCTCCTCTCCCCTGAGGTCCCAGGGCAGCTAAGGAGGTGCTTCGTGGAGTTGGTCCTTAGCCTTTGGCAGACAAACCGCCCTTTCTTTGTACGTAGTAATTGGTCTAGTATGCAGAGCATGAGTCACTCGTATCAGTGATTTTCCTGTTGATAGCTGTGTGGTTAAAATACGTGTGAAGTCCCCTAGTACTGCATTGACTAGTGCCTCGCTAGGAAGTGGCTTGTACAGAAGAGCTCTTTCCTCAACAGTGCCCATTCTGGGTGTGGAGTTATTTGGACCTATTGCCACATACAGCTTTGAGCCCCTTGTGTGCTTTCCTATACAATAACACAAATTCTTGCTGTGACAATCCTTTTTCATCTAGGAAAGGTGATGCAAGAGGCCTTCAGGAGAATGGGGTGTGTGATTGAAGCAGATTCGGGCACTGGGGAGAGGCACCGTGATGTGTGTTCAGCACCACGAGGAGCTTGCAGGGGACAGAACATGTGCAAGTTATTGTGTTTAATTACTGCAGTGCATGTACTGTTGGCACCAACATGGAAAATGCTGGCAAAGTGTGCAGAAGTGGTGTATTGAGGAATTTGGGCACTTAGATGCATGATTAAGCTGGGACTTTGTACCCTTCTGTTGAATGAAGCACAGGTGCCCAAAGTAATTTTAATGGATGCCAGTATCTCTCAGAGCTGTCTGCAGAAAACACGGAGACACCCAGGAGTTTCGGGGGTTGGAGGCTGGTGGCGATTGTGTTTGGAAGACACAACAGCACTTCTCCTGATGAATGCCAAGTTGTAGGTGTTGTCAGTGCTGAGGCCCCTCACACCCAACAAAATCTCCATGAAATGCAAAGCAGATAAAATTTACAGGGTGATACAAAGCACTAGTGAACAAAAACACAGAATGTTACCCAAAAATAGTCCAACCATGAGGAAATCCTCTTAACTTCAATGCTGTTTTGAGGAGAGTAGTAGCAGATGAGCGGAAATGCCAGCTTTGGGCTCTGGGTTGTGTGTTGAAACTGTTAAAGTTTCAACCAAGGCCACAAAGCTGCATTCAGTGAGACATTTGGCTATTATATATTATTAAAACAATGTAGATGGAGGGAAGAAGAGTCTCTTTCTACATTATTGTTTGTTGTGTTACAGAATGTTCAAACTGGACAAAAACAAGGTTATTACTGAGGGCAAACTTCTATTCAGGGAAATGATTCGAATGATGTTTTTAGATTATAACTTTCTTGGGTTTTGAAAAATTCAAATAGCATAATGCTGGAATACTTAATTTGCATAAATACTTTTATATATGTAGGCATTCATGTTTAGTAGCATGGAAGGAAATCCATTCTTTTCAGCTGGAACTAGTATAATTTCTGTGGAATTTTGGAGGTTAGAACTGAACTCAAATCAACATTTAAACTACTGGGAGAGAAACTGGTGTGTTTTTAAAGCTGTCATTGACCTGTACAAGTGAATGGTTAACTTCCAATTCTTCATCAAAGAACTGGAGAAATATTTGAATACAGTATATTTTATAATACTACTTTTACATGCATCTCATCTTGCTGGTGCTTAAGACATGTACCTTTTACAGAGCTTATCTGCAATGAGTCCAAAGGTGAATGAAGACTATACTGATAACCACTAATTAACCTCTTTCCACTGAGCTGTCTCAAATTAAGGATTTGTAAATCAGGTAAAATGATCACACTTAAGATATAAATCTAATTATAAAACCCATAATCTAAAACATGTAAGTTTGAAAGTCCAGTCTCAACATGTGCCAAAGCTGCATGCTAATGGAGAAATTAATGTGCTTTTAAATGCAGATATCTGTGTTTATGCTCTCAGTCTCTACCATCAGGAAGTACTAAAACCTAAGTCATTCCTTTTTAGGGCGTGATACAAACTTGGGAATGTTAATTCAAAAGTGAGGTTTGCAGACCTTCACCATGCCTGCCAGTGTGACCTTGCTGCACGCTGGTGTGTGACAAAGGCGTTCAGCAGTTTCCCTTCCACTAGTTCAAACATTGCGTTTGTCAATGTATGTGAACTGGCTGTTCTCCCAGCGCTGCCCAGCATCCAGCGGACTAAGTTCTCTTCTCTACCTAGATTGACATTAATTGGTTTCTAGATAAGTCTGTTAGTACATGGGAGGTATTCACTAGATGTGTGTTTCTATGAGTAAACAATTCATGCGCACTAGTCTTGATGCATCGCATCATTTTCTTGCCAGGAGAGAGCGCCCCGTGTGAGTCTCGCGGCGTGACGCAGCGTGTGCCTCTCCTCGATTGCCACGTGGGGATGTCTCGCGGAGGCAGCGCCTTTCCCCAGCAGCGCTCCCCAGGTCACTTTAATCAAGGGCTTTCACACCAATACCTTGCTGTCTGGTTCCAGGCTGCACCTCCAAAGCTGTGAAAATGAGATGCTGAAAGAGACAGTATCTAGGGCAGGGTAAATTTGCTTAGTTTCAGGCAGTTCTCTTTTTTTTTTTTTTTTTTTTTTTTTTTTTTTTTTTTTTTTTCTGTGTGTGTGCCATCTGCTTTATTCTGCCCTTTTACTCTGCCTTCCACTGATTTTTTTTTAAAATATATTTACATTCAGTATTTGGGCCAGTAGTCTCAGTTCTTAGAAATTAACACAGTATAATAATTCTTCATCCCTTTGAAGCTTAAATATTAAGGAACTCCAAATCCCTTTATTCCTGATTTTCATATGAAATAGCTGTCTGGTGAGCACAGTCTTCTACTACAATCTTAATCCTTCCAAAACTATGCATTTTTTCTTAAATATCTAATGCTGATAGCTACCCTTCAAAAGCTGTGTATCTAACAAGGCAACTATTTTCTGTTTACATGTTTTCATGAAAAATTAATAGAATTAGATTGCCTAAGCTAATAGATGTAATTCACAGAGCAGTTGTGTTTAGAAGGGGTTTTAGGAGATTATCTGGCCCTGCTTCTTCTTCAAAGAGGATAAAGAGATAAAGGTTGGTTAAAGCCAAACTGGGTTGGGTTTGAATAGGGTAAGTCTATTCAAAAGCTGGAAGGTTGATAAATATGGGTATCTATAAAGTAGCAGTTCAACATGCAGAACATGTTCCAGGGCCTGACTCTTCCATTGTTAAGCCACATCATTTGTGTTTAGGAGCATGTGCATGTTGCGGAAAATAGGCAGTGGGGAGGAGAGTTTTATGATCCTTTTGAAAAAAAGATTTCAATGTATGTAAAGTTATTGTTATTCAAGCTTTTTAAATTATTTTTATTATTGCTGGTTATTTAGCTTCAAACTCTACTTTTTAAACTAATGTGCTGAAAGCTTCTTCTAAACTTTTATGTTCCTAAGTTTTTCTTATTCTTCATGTGCCTGAACCTCATCACAGGCTTTATTTCATGATAAAATTTTGGTTAGGGATATGATCTTTTTTATTTTTTTTTCCTTCTTCTCTGATGGAAATAATTATAGTAGTACAAAAAGGATGCAATTGGTGTAGATTTTATTATATTGCACTGATTTTGGGTAGAGAGTATATTCTCTCCTGCCCCCTCCCCCCAAAAAAGGAATTCACATTGCAAGTTGGGACAAAAAGTTCTTTTAGGTCTTAAAATCATTCCTTAGACTCTAAAGGCTTTTATAAGTTAATTTTCTTCGGTCTTTGACAATTGCAAATATCATCCAGGATTTTTCTTCCTTATTGTGCTGAAGATTGGGACTATATAATTTATTTTTATTCTTGGTTACAAAGCCAACAGTGAAAAAAATAGGGACTATAAGCTGCCAACAGGGATTACCTAAGAAATTTTTACTGATGCTCTGAGCATGAGCTGCCCTGCTCTGAAATAGTGTACGGACTTGGGAGTGCAGGTGTTTCTACCTGAGCAGTCCTGATGGGCTGCAGGGAAGGTGTTCATTTTAAGAGATGTTTATGCAATAACTATAGACACCTATCAAGGAAGGAAGAGAACAAACCAAATTCACTTGGAGAATATTTTTTTTTAAATGGAAATTGCTGGTCCAAAATGTGTATTTCTCCTCAGCCCATTTACTCCTGGCTGCAGATGGGATAAAAATGCTTTGCCTTCCCAGGATTGCTATTTGGGGAAGCTGGACACACAGTGGGCTCTGATCTCGTGAGAAGCTGTGGACTTGCAACTCAAATTATACACCTTTCCCCTGTCTTTAACGCGCTGCCATACACACAGCCTTAGCACTCTGCAGATCACAGCCGACAGGTTTATTGAAGTCATCTGCAGTGGGTTACCCAGGTCGTGTTAAATTCAGAAGAATACACAGTAGTTGGTGTAAAGTGTCATAGTTGCTCTGACAACAGCACCAAAATAGAAACACACAGATGCACGCGGTACTCCCTGTCTTTGAAATGATGTTTCTGTAGGGAATATGGGTTGCAGAGCTGTGTCCCGGTGTGCCACAGCCTTTCACTGCTTAAGCACATTGAAATGTTTGTCAGATTTCTGCAGTCTAGCAGATCTACAGTGTGTATGGGCTTACGGTGCTGAGTAGCTGATTATCACTGGAAAAATTGCTTCCCTGTTAGCATCAGAACCGACCTATCAAACAAAATAATACTTATTTACTTGCACTGAGGCTGGTGGGGAACATCCCCTGCAGCTGTTCTCCTCGGTTTTGCCCATGGGAAACCCCTTCACGTGGAGAACCCCTTGCCTTCCCCAGCAGCGAGTGCGGTAACTGCTGTGGGAAAGGGGGCCCCGGCTCTGATTTAGCAACGACCCGGCCTCCTCTTCCCTCCTGCCATCCCTTCTTCCCTGCTCCCTTCTCCAGGCTGCCCCCTCGCCCACCAAGGCAGCGACGCCTCTGGGGCAGCCGGGGCCCAACAAGGAGCCTCCGATGCCTCCTCGCGGGGGCGACACCACGAGACCCCCTTCCCGGGGGCCGGTCCCGGCGCCGTCCCCACAGCCGCCCGCTCTCCTAACGCCTCTAACGGAGGCTGCGGGGGCCGCGCATGGCCCGGCCTCGCCGCAGAGGCCGCGC
>VZSV01000026.1:5603147-5617275 GCA_013398735.1 Nothocercus julius | reverse complement strand
GCGGGACCTGCGCGGGCCGGGCGCCGCGCTGGGGCTGCGGTTGCGTCCCGGTGCCTCGGCCTCTCCCGCGCCGGTCGCGGCCCCTGCCCCATGAGCTTTTACACCATCCTTGGGGCTTTTTAAACGTGTGTTTTCACCCGGGATTCATAAGGCCGGGATCCAGAGCACTTTCCCACAAGAAGCCCGCGTTGACATCTTTAGCTATAAAATGTGGCTTTTGTAAGGGCCCTACGCGAGCCCTCGGCTGTGAGCACCACGTGCCGCTCGAGAGCCCCGTGCGGGGAGCCGCCCTGTGAACGCCCAGCTGGGCTCCCCAGCCCCAACGAGCACCCGCGGGTGCTCGCGGGGGACAGCGTGTCTCCTGAGGCGCCGGGGCACCCCCGTCTTGCTTTGCCAGTGCTCTGCAGGTAGAGAGCCTGTCCTCAGGGCGGCTGCGATCAGGTCAGGTCATTCAGCCTCGAGAACAGCGACTGTAACAGCTTGAGGATTTGGTGCTCGGGAAGGTGCCGTCTGTACATGGAAGGGCCGCTATAGCAATTCACCTGCTTCAACGCACGCAGCCCTGGCGCTTCTCCCACGTAGTAATGGCCGGAGAGCCTCGTAACCGGCTTCTCTGTCTGCTTGGGAACCGGGGAGGGAGTCATCGCGCTGTTTGCACAACCATGAAATCCTGCTTGTTCTGTTCGTGCCTGTGCTTTTCCTACTTGTTTATGTTTCTGAGGTTTATGTTGTAATTTGTCCAACATAAAATGTGGGGTTTTCCAGTGCTTTCCAACAGCTAACTGGCAATTCCAACAGGTCAGCCCAAGCCTATGCAGCTGCCCCAGTAGGGACGTAGGAAAGATGAGAAACAGCATGAGTTGGCTTTTGCTCTACCAAAATGAAAAATAATTCAGGAGAGTTAAAAGTAGTAAAGGAAAGAGATATGATGATCCATCAAAAAACGGCAAGGAGTTTATTTGAAGCTGAGTGACTCTAGAGAGTTGCCTAAGCTTGAAATTTGAGGTGATGGTGATGCTCGGAAGCCAGGGCAGCAGTGAAACCTTTCTTCTGTGTGAGGAGGTTCTGTTGCTGGAGCAAGTTCACCCCATACAAGTAGGTTAATCTATTTAGGACAGTCTCTTAGTCTTCTGCTAAAGTAGCATGATTGAAAATGTTGTGCTCAATAAGAATTTCATGTTTTCAAGAATGACAAGGATAAGAAGATTTGTAGTCTCCTCCTTAGTAGCAAAATTTACTGCAAGACTTTGTATCCAGACTAGCAGCCCTTTTCTGCTGTGAAACAAGGAAGCAGGTGCAGTAGCAAAAATAAATGTAAAAAAGAAAACCTTTAGTTACATGCAGTAGGGATGTTTCAAATAAGATGTAGCACATAACATTTATCTTTGGCTTTAATTTCCGAACACCTTTTTTTTTTTTTTTAAATTTTATTTCAGCAATGAATGCATCGGGATAAGCATCGCTCCGTGGTGTTCCCTCCCCTATCTTATTCCCTCCCCTATCCCCTAATTGCCTTCCCTGATTCATCCTAGAGGAGGGAGGCTTGCCAAGCAAAGTGTGCATATCAAATAAGCAAGTAATCACTCCTTTTAGGTAGTCTTCTGCTGGCGTAGCATTAACACTTGATTTTCTGAAACACAGAAATTACTTTTATTCTCCTTCATGTAGCAGAAGGGGATGTTAATGGATGGAAGCCTGTGCGTTTTAGGCCTGTTGGAAGTCCTAATTGCACGTAATTCCCCATTAGTTTATATTTTTTTAGGGGAGTGCATTTTAAGAGGAAAACTTGATGATTTCTGTAATAATCGTAAATCACAGAGGAACTTATTCTAGCTAACAGCTCAAGAGCTGTTCTGTTTTAAACAGTTAATGTACTCAGGCCCTTTGACATAGTTCTCCCAGCAGATGTTCGTGCTCTATAGGCAATATAATGCATTCCTCTGAAGAAGGATTTTTGCTATTCAAACCAGGCAGACACAGACCTCTGAAACAATATGTCACTTTTTTTTTTTTTTTTTTTTTTTTTTTTTTTTTCTTCTCCCTAGGTCTCACTTGCTGTAGAATACTGATATGCTGGCCTGGGGAGAAATGCCTCAGTGGAGCTGTTAATAATTAGCCTTTTGCATCTGACAAATATGTGGGCTTTCTCCCTGCAGCAGTGGCTACTTCTTATCTTAACATCTTAGTGTTCCTAAGGCCTAATATCTCAGTGTTCTCTCAGGCAAATCTGGAATCTACAGCAGGTTTCATTTCTTTTTATGGCCTAACACTTCCTGATATGAAGGTCAGTCAGAATCAAAATGAGGTCATCCACCAATTTTTAAAAGTGACACTTCTTTAAGATAAGCAATGCTTGTTTTTTCTCACTGCTCTGTAGCAGTAACTATTTTTAATGCTCAACCTGATTGTTTATCCACTTAGAAAGTTGACTTTTATTAGTATATTAATACTTTGGCATAAGTATATGTTCCTAAAACTATCAGTTTTAAAATGTGTGTATATTTTATGAGTGTCAGAAACGATAGTACACAAGAGACTTTGAGAGTAATATTAAAGAGGGACAAGGATTTTCCTAAACATTTTTTTTTTCACTTGAAGTATACTAATTAATCTCTTAATGTCTAAGAATTGCCACATTATTAGTAGGGGGCATTCTGAAGCCCGCAGGCTGGCAAATGAAAGGCTGTAATTCACTTTATTTTATGTGGTGTTTTAATTGCTTTCTATTTAAAATCTTACACTCCTTTAGAAAGTATAGAGTCTTTATTCTGAAATCACTTACCTACATTTCTTGTTGTGTTGTTCTCAGTGACACATATATCCATGTAATGGATACATGGCTTTTGAAATGAGGATAGTAGCATAATAGTGACATTTTTCTTATCTATTTTCATTCTTCCTCTCTATTTATCTCTTTCATGGAATCAGTCATTATACAAAATAAATTAATTGAATACATTTCTTTTGCCAAGTCTTCCTAGCAGCTTTTTAGGAGGATGTCTGTGCACCGAGTTTTGTTTAATTCAGAAAATTCTGGTCTGCTGCAGATAAGGGCAGAAGAGGGAATCCTGCATGCTGCTGGAAATGGTGTACCTCCAAAAACAAAGGATTACTGTATAATATACAATTCCAATTGGACAACTCTTCCAGGAAGCCTCAACAATGCTGTAAGTAGTTTATAATCATACTTCCTAAGAAAAGTAAAATCCAATATGAATTTGGATCAGCTATAGTACTTAACTTTGGGGCTTTGCTTCCTCCCACCCTAAATGATCTCCATAGTAAACATCTCTCCACTTTAAAAAAAAAACAAAACAAAAACAAAAAAAACTTCTGAAGTTTGATAAAATTGTTTTCTCTCTTTGTTTAGAAGCTAGTTTTAAGTGCACTTCTGATTGTTGTGGGGTTTTTTTTTGTTGTTTGTTTTGTTTTTTTTCCTATATCTCAAGTGTCATCTGTATGTCCAAGTTAGTTTAGATCTGGGAGTACAGTTTTTGTATACTTGTTTACAAAAATGCCATGAACTTGAGAAACAAATGGCTCATGCGGGTGCAGTGTACTTATTGTTTCATTTTTTTTCATCCCCTGTTTAACTGCCTTGCAAACCTGTGGTGGAATAGCAGATCATCTGGAGTGTGTTATTCTGCCATATTCTTTGAGTATTTTTCTGCCTCACATCCTACTTTGGCTCAAAGAAGCAAATCTTTTTTTTTTTTTTTTTTTTCTTTGGCGCTTTTAATATTAACAGGAAATAATTTGTGCTTGGAAGAGATCAAGGGTGCAGTATTTCCACCCCCTTCTCTGCTGTCATTTGTAAACAGGTTGACTTGATACAAAATGGAGCTACAGGTCGTTCTCTGCTCAAGCATCCTACATCCTGCCATGCTACACTGGCCACTGAGATGGCTTGACTAACTAAAGAAAACTGACTGTGACTTTAAAATCACTATCAGTCTTAATTTGAACTTTAAAATAAGGTCAGAAATCTTGTTTAAGCAAATACTGTTTTGTCAAATTGGCGTGTTGTTTTTGAACAAGCATTACTCCTCAGAACTCTTTTTATATTTCATCTTGGTCCTTGTTTTTTTGTTTTTTTGAGGTCTGGAAATGTCACAAAGTATACACTTGGACTCTCCAGAACAACCAGCAATGATCTTCCTGTATACTGGTTTCTTATGTGTAAATTACAGTTTGGTGTGAAATTGCATTTAGCAAGAGCCAGGTATTTCAGCTATACACTATTCTAAAAGTTCCTCAGTATTGCAGTCTGCAGCAGCTGGTAATCTCGTTAATGTTCCTGACTTCTTTTGGCTTTATTGCAAAACTGAGATTAGGAAGCATATTAATGCAGTGTTCTAGCCTATTTTGCAGTACTGTTTTTCCTCCTTTTATCATTCTCCTTCTCTCTGCAGACTTTCAGGATCCTGGAGAACCTGACTTCTACGGTACTCTGCAATTCTTCTGAAGTTGCTCCTGGCTTGTTGAAGGACAAAGCAGTTGTAGTGATGCGAGGAAACTGCACTTTTCTGGAGAAAGCGATAATTGCTGAAAGTCTTGGTGCTAAAATGCTGCTGATTGCCAGTAAACCCGGGCTAGTAAGTTGCAACATATGATTTTCATTTTTTATCTATTTGGCCCAATGCAGTGTTGCACAGAGATAGCTGAGAGAAGTCCCACGAATGTGTGGAATTCCAGCGTGAGCAGTTAACCTGCTCTGCTCGGTGATAGTGTGGCCGCTCCTTCTGTGACCAGAGGGTCATTTGGAGTTAACTGTCTGCAACCCTGCTCTGTCATCTGAAACAATCTACAGCTGAATTTTGTTTTTAACTTGTTGCTTGTATCTTTATTCATGTTTCTGAATGCAAATACTTGTCATTATTTCCTAATTCTGATGTATTCTGAAGGCCCTTTAATCTTAGGTGATAATTTGTTTTAAACACAATGTGCAGCAAAAATAAAGCAGGAAATTGTCATCTAGAGTTGGAAGTAAAAAAAAAAAAAAAAAAAAAAAAAAAAAAGCCTTATGAAGTATCTTGATTGATACTGATCTTTCTGCTGCTTTTTTTTGCTCTCTATTGGAAGTGAAAAATATATGTACAGATATTTTCCATTTCAGAATAGCTTTGTGTGATTATAAAAAGTTAGAACTCTTTAAAACTTTGGGAATATAAATAGAGTTTTGACTTGTCTCATATAATGCTGCAGTAGTATTAGACCTTTATGAATTCAGAGTTTTGTGGTAGCATTGCTTGTTTTTCCTGAAGTACTTCTATCTTCATTAGCATTTTGCAGAAAGTGATGGATGGATCTGCCCTTTTTTTTTTTTTTTTTTTTTTTTTTCCCTCTTCTATAAATACATGGAAATTTAAAGGATAATCTGTTTATAGCCACCTGCTTGGACAGTTAGCTGGACATTCTTATCACTGATGCTTTCTCTTCTAGTCTCCTCTTACAGATAACAAGACAGAGTTTAAAGACGTGACTCTTCCAATTGCCCTTATAAGATATAGTGATATAATGGATATGCATTTGGTAAGTAGTATAATTTCAGCATGTTATGGATCATGTAAACTTCAAATGATTTTATTCATTTGCTCAAAATCTTAAGTTACGTATGGGTGTTTTTGTGATGACCTGGTTGTGCGTGGATGCTGTTTTCATTTTCACAGAAGGGGAAGATATTAAGTCATAGAAACTCTTGTCTTTCATCTTCAAGTTAATTTGACAGAATGCTTAATTATAAGACTAAGAATGTGAAAAATAATTCCCAATTGTAGGTAGGGTTGTCTTAGAAGCCTTACAGCTGAAGAGCCAACCAGTAGATTTAAATGGAATTGCAGATGTCTGACATGCATAGAAAGCTATAGGCCGAGAGGTCTATTCTGTTAGCACAGAAGCTAAGCTAGTTAAACTTTTATGTGGTGGCATGACATCTTGTAGCCAAGCAGCACCTTACTAGGTTGCATGTTGAGGAAAGAGTCTTTTTTTTTTTTTTTTTTTCCTTTATGCGTTGGTCATCTCTTTTTCCATAGCAGGATAGCATCTGTTACAGAGAACTTGGGTAGTATAGTTGGAGCTGATGAACTCATAGTGAGATAACAAGCATATATCTTTAAAATGTGGCAGTTGTGATATTTCCTATGTTTTTAGGCAAAAAAGGAAATTTGTTTTTTGTTTTGTCTTGACGTCTAATAATAGGTTACAGAATATTGAAGAGGATGTGAACAAGAAAAGATACTGTTTAGCTTTGTTTTGGTTTAGTGTTAGGTAAGTGCTAACTTTTGCAGTTGCAGTGTTTTCATATGCATAGCAGAGGCCAGGACTGATCTGAATAATTTTAGCTCCTTCAATTGCAAGCTTTTCACCATTTCTGCTCTTAATCTTTAGAGCTGCCATGGGAAGTTGTCTTAGGTAAGTATGCAAACTAAAACTGTGCCTAGATATATACATATATATATATATATATATAGGATTTGCATTGTTTTATGTTTGTTCACTCACTAAAGATTGGTTCATGCAAAGCACTGCCATGACTGAAAGTTTGTGATGCCTTTTCTCACTCTGCCACAATCACTGAGGGAATACTCATTTTGGTTTTAGATTGTCCTCTGTTGTCTTCAAATTTGTTCCTTCAAGAAAGATGGATGTCATTTTTGAGAGTTTTTGAGATATGCACTGGAAGAAGAAAATTAGGGCAAGGTTAGACCCCTGATTTGTTCTGAATTCTCTCTGCACCAGTTTATTGCCTGGTATTGTTTGGGATGGGGTCACGTAGAATCATATCTCTGTAGCTATAACAGTACAGTGAAGTAACTCTTCTAGTATATCAGTGTGCCCAGTGGTTCGACAGCTGTATGAGACATCAAGAAATTCAGTTTTGTCTTAAAATGAAAGCTGCTTTCATAAAAGATGTGGGAAACAAGGCCTCGGCTGCAAGTGATCCTTTCCTAATTCTGATGTTTTTGCCAGAACCTTCTGTCATGTCATTGGCAGTTGTTTTGAATGACAGATGCTGCTTAGGACCTGGCAGCCATTAAACCCTTCCTACTGTGCAGTTATATTTCTGTTTTAACTTTTTCAAGGCCTCCAGCTTTCTCTCTTTCTTTTAATTAAGAAAGATGGTATCAGTCTAATAGGAACCAGTTTATATAAGCATTCCCTGTACTAGTTCTTATTAGGCTTCATTTCTGTTGGCTTTTACCACTTGCATCAGATGTGTGGTGAGTCCTGGTAGCAACAGTAGAACATTGCAAGCTTTCTAGTAAGCGGACAGCTCTCCTGTAGGAGTGAGAGCCAACGTGATGTCTTTCACTCTGGTTCTTCTGTGATGGGAACGGAGATTTAGCAAGTTCTTGGCAAGGAGCAGAACAATAAGGAAGCAATCAATATGGATTCTAATATGAATTCTACTTTATAAGAATTTTAGAACTCATAAGAAAAACTTAGGAGTTGAAAAATTGGAATTGAATATTTGAAAAAAAAAAAAGGGGGGTATTGTAAAAATATGTAAGCCATTAGGTTGGTATTTTTTCTTTTTGTTGTTGTTCTTGCACATAAGATGCTGTAATTAAATAGGATTTTTTTGCCTTTATCTAAAATTTTCACATCAGACAACTATAATGTTTTACTAGTTCTTGATGTGCTTTCATCTGTTTTTAAAAAAAAAAAAGTCTGATTATCTGAACTTTCATGACAAACTTAAGGAAAGGAATGATTCTGACTTCTTTAGGTTGCACTAAGGTTAATATGTACAACCATCTAATTCAGATGCTGAAATGAATCAGCTTTCTTCACAGATGGCTGGTGTATTCCTCTGACTACTCAACTTCCCATTTGGTCTCTCCATTGCCAGTTTGATCTTCCTGTAGCCTAACTTGTCTGACATGTTCAGCTCTTCTTTTGCTTTTATCCCACATGCAGGCTGTTAACAAATCTGTTTTTCTGTTTTTCTTTCTAAAGTCTGCCTTCACTGCAGGATTGCTATAGAGACCCTGACTGACTTCAACTACAAGAGCAAAGCTTTCTCCTTTCTTCCATTTCAAATTATCAGCCTTTCCTTATTTCTTGAGTCTTATCTTTCAGTCAAGTTAAAGCATCTTGGTTTTGCTTTCAAAATTTTTGTACAATTCAGTATCATCTATATCTTTTTATTCCCTTCAATCTCTTTTAGTGTCCTTCAGATGTATATTTCTTGCTATGCTCTTTCTTTTCTGGTAAGAGCTTCCATACAACTTACTCTTCTTCCTCTTATTTTGAATCCATCGAAATCATGTTGCTGAAAAGCTGTTAGTTAATGACTTCTGCCACCTTAAATTTTCACCGTCCCCTGAGAGGACACCTGTGTGAAGCATCTGTCCTGCCTCTGATCCAGGAGTTTCTTGGTTTCAAGAGCTAGAGACAGACCTTCACTCACATATCTCAGTGGGCCTTGCAGTCTGTGTATTTCATGGCAACCTGCTTTCAGATCAGCTCTAATGCAGTGCAGAAATCTTCAGCAGCACTTGGTATACTTGGAGGATGAAAAGTGCTTGGACTGGAGTCATAAGTTCTTAGAAACGTTGAAAGATTTGAGGACAGTATCATTTTGCCTTGTCATATCTGTATGCTCCCTTAGCAAGTGGTAAAGGCTGCTTTCAAACCTGAGGGTCCTGGAAAGTGGCATGGAAAGCATATCTTGTGTAGTGAGCTGGAAATTTGCTGTTCACGTTCTGTGAGTTAAGAGCAGGAAATTATGGTGTTCATTGTATTGAAAATAAGCAAAATAATTCCTTCTTGTCCTTATGAACTGACTTGTTTGCTGTTCTTCAGACCCTAGGAAATGAAGTTAATGTGACTCTCTATTCACCGCCTTTGCCGGAGTTTGACTGCAGTATGGTTGTCATCTTCGTAATTGCTGTGTTTACTGTGGCTCTGGGAGGCTACTGGAGTGGAGTCTCAGAACTGTAAGTTTACTCAGGATGTGAAATTTTGTGAAAACTATGGCTCTGATCAGTGAGGAATAATTTTCTTTACAGTGCTAGTTAGTTGCATCTAGATCCTCTAATTCTTTATCTGCTTTGCTGTGAGCTTCTTGAGCAACTTTGGTCAAATAATTTTATGGATCTGGTCATAAACCAGTAAGAGTTGGATATTTAATTTTAATTTAATATTTTGACAAATTGTCATATACTCTAAAATTGCTGTCATAATACACCAATATTTATGACAATGCAGGTATTTTAGTGATGACATCTTTAAAATTAAATGGGATGCAGTATGAAGCCTCAAATCAATAGCAGCAGCTGCCTTCCAGCTGCCCTGACCAGCTTGACCATATCAGGACCAGCGCAGGTTTGGAAAAGGCATGTATGTTGTATGTACTGCCTGCACTGGCAAGGATCTGGACAATTGCTTGGCCCCAGCTGGCTATTCAGGATGTCTCTGCATTGCTTCTTGGATGTCTGCGCACCCCGTGCAGGCCAGCGTCCTGCCTGGGTGTCCTGCTCTCCATGCTGCTCTGCTGCCCTGATTCACAGAACAACGGGACTGGATCCTGAGTGATAAGAGGCTTCCTCTTTCCCACTAGTTGTTATGCAAATCTTACGATTTTTTGAAAGATGAAAGGAATGGAAAGGTGGAGGGGGCAGAGGAGGGAGTTGAAAGTCTGGATCCGATTATGCTGCCTCTTTCCCCTACAGTGCTATAGGGTGTGGCTACACTGAATGTTAATATAACAAAATGTAATGCTGTCTCCCATACTGAAAAAAAAAATAGATGTAATTACTTTAAGCTTGTTAGAAGTGCACTTTCATAAATCTAGGGTTTTTTTGTTTTGTTTTTGTTTTTTTTTTTTTTTTAAAGACACTTTTTCAAAGCATGTTCTCTAAGGCAGTGATTCATCTAACAAAGTGTCTTGCTCCTATGGGCTTTCTTTTGAAGGTGGTTGTTTCAGTGCTGAATTCAGCAGTTTGTAGGTAGGTCCTGGGTTTCATTGGGAACATGCTATCTGATGGGCAAGTTTCACCAGTGTCTGTACCAAAGAGTAGCAGAGCTGTCTGCTCAAAGAAGAGAGTAGAACGCAACAGTTTCAGTCTCCTCATTTTCTTGGTGAGGCATAAATATGGAGTATGCATGCCCAGAAACCAAAAGAATTCTTACTCTCAGTGAAAATCTCTGTGTTCCTGTTCCCCATTCCTTTACTCTTTAATTATGAGGCAGAAGTGTAAAAGAACTGGTCGTTAGCAAGCTTCCTTTTGCTAACACATGTTTTGAAGACACTTAATGAAATGTTTATAGTTGAGATTTCAAAGTCGTGTGCAATATACATTATGATTTTGACTTGTCACAGATGTGCGGTAAGTGAAAAGTGGCTGCCTGCATTTACCCCAAGAAGTCCTGAAGTTGGAGGTGATGCACTGAGGCAGCTGAGGGCACACATTGTGAAAAGAAGCCTACAGGGTTTTGATATTGGACTGTTTTTCCTCATGCTGATTGGGATTTTGACTGCAGGCTGCTTCTTAAAAAGCTGATGATTCCGTTATTGTTGGAAGGAAAGGCTCTCAAGAATCATTTCCTTGTGATTTAAGCTTGGTTAGGAGGGCACGTCTCCGTTAAAATGTAGAGCAACTCAAAAATCAGCACACCATTTTTCTGAAATTTTTGAAGTCTAATGATAACATGAAAGTTTAAAGTAAAATGTTGTAACATGCTTTCTAACAAACAATTCTTACCATGGTAAAACTTTCAAAATCTGTCATCTGAGATAAATGTATATGTGGCTTTCTTAAAACAGTGAGAACTTGAAAGCTATGGCAAATCCTGGGGAGAGAGAAACAAGACGAAAGAAGGAGGAAAATGTTACTTTCACCCCTCTAACAGTCATCTTGTTTGTTGTCATCTGTTGTGTCATGCTAGTTTTGCTTTATTTCTTCTACAAATGGCTCGGTAAGAAACAATGGATCATCTAATTTGATTTATATTTTTTTGCAAAATTTCTTTAGGTGTGTAAGTCTGAAAAGCCGAATTTCTGAACTAAAATTAATGGTTTGTTTTTTTTTTTTTCTTAATTGCCCTCTTCGTGTTTGAGGGAGTTGAAGACTGAAGAGAGCTGAAGAGATCTAGATGCTATGTAGAAAGGAAGAAAGCTTTACTTATGAAGGCTTCCTTGACAGTTTTTACTGTAATTGAAGTAATGTGGAGGAGAGGTGACTTGTGAACCAGTAGTAAAGTCTATCATCTATGTTGACGTTGCTGGGAGGGTCACAATGCCTTAATTGTGTTTAAAGTGAAAGTTTTAATAGCTATTGTTGAGTTGACCTTGAGTCTGCCGTTCTAGTGCCCTACTTAAGGTATTAGGATATATGACAGTGCCATAATGGAATAAACCTCAAACCACTAGCAGTGACATTAAGTTCTTCAGTGAGACAGGAACGGTAAAACCTGGTTTCCAAAGTGCTGGCAGATTTTTCCTGCCCTTGGATCATGCAGCCAGCAGACACACATGGTTTTAAATTACATTCTTTAATAAGAGCAGTGTAACTTCCATTTTGAAAACCTGTTATCTACACTCTTTCCATAGAACTTGTTAAAAATTATCCTCCTGCTTCTGCAAAAGAAACTTTCCTGTGGTGACTACTGATTCTGTTTAACTTTGGATTACCTAAACTATTGGCAATGCTACCTCTGCTAAACTTTTCTGATTTAAAGCGTGCATTACTTAATTTGATCAAAATATTTAGGCTGAAAGTTCCCTTTTGCTGCTTGCTCTGAGATGAGTTTTAGGTGAGTTTTGGGAAGAAGTGAAGAGACCCCTTAAAGGGAAAATGTAAAGGAAGGGGGACAATGTAATGAATTAAATAGGGGGGAGGAAGAAATGTAAATAGTACAAAGACTGTATGTAATAACTTTTTGCTAAGGAGTGCAGTGCTGTGTGCTTTGGAGGAGGTATGTGAATTTTTTTGAAGGTGAGGAAGCTGTTACTGTGGTATGATATTCTGTTCCCAGGGGAAATTCTGTAGCTATTACAAAAAGGGGACGGGGGGGATTGATACATCTCTATAGGAGATTAAGAATGTAAGTCCCAGTATCTTTAGTTGGAGGTAATACCAAGTAGCCAATAAGCTAAAAATATTTCCCTCGCTGTCTGCTGAGCATACAAAAGGCACTACAGGGAAAATTTGAAGTGGGAGTATTATCAACAATAAAAAAAAAAAAAAAGGTAGTCATAGAATAGCTCTTATAGTTTGGCCATCATGAAAGCAAATCTGTTAAAGTCTTGTTAAAGAAAGGAGAAGAAAAAAGTAAGTTGTATTCTTCCCATTCAGAAACTTCAAATGCAGGTCTTTGCTTGATGAGATCTCTGGCAGCATGGAACTGGTCTTCCTGACTTCAGTGTTTTCTGTCGTCTTTTGATGCCAATGTATCGAGCAGTACTCTAGCTGAGAACAGTTTGTATCAAATATGCATCCTTTTATTTGATTCCTGCTTGCTATGTTTTTGTTTTTTTCCCTACTAAGTTTTGTCACTGATTCCCATTTTCCTTTCCTTTTATCTAGTCTATGTTATAATATCAGTCTTTTGCTTGGCATCTGCAATGAGTCTCTACAACTGTCTTGCTGTATTAATTGGAGAAGTACCATTTGGGCTATGCAGGTATTGTATACCTCTTAAATCTCTGTGGAAACAGATACTGGTTCACAATTTTGCAGTGCATATTTATTCCATTTTAATCTTGTGTTAGGTGTCCTAAAACCAGATTGGTTTCCTTTCTCCCCACCTTTCCTGGAATCATGACCTTACAGTTATTCACTGTCATAATTCTCTTGGTAAAATTGTTGCACAGCAGAAATGGATTAATTAAACTCATCTGCTTGCTCATCGGGCTTTACTAAAATGAGGATTTGCCATAGAAGCCTAACTTGGCCTACCTTCTGTGGGCATTTTTAAATGTGGCCTAGAGAAGGCTCGGTACTGCACCCGAGTCCTGATCAAATGCAGGGGGCAAAGGAGGAGCTGTCAAGGTGAGAACACCTTGTGAGCTTAAAGACCTGTGATGACATAAGTATGTGTTTTGGCCATTGCAGGTTTCCTGTTTAACTTGATGTTTGTCTTTTAGGGTTACATGTTGCAACAAAAATATCGAAGTGAGGCTTATTTTCCTGGCTGGATTCTGCATAGCAGTGTCTGTTGTCTGGGCAGTGTTTCGAAATGAAGATAGGTAAGTGATGCATTCTGACTGGAAAGAGTAACATGAATAATTCATAGTAGCAAACTTCCAAACATGCCACTAACCCTAGAATACGGCAGCCTTCTAAACAGCACTGATGATTTAAAAGGGCATAAAAATATTTATGAAACTTAGCAGGCAAGGGAATAACAGAACAAAGTTATACAAATGAACTGTATGATTATTTGGAGTTACAAAAACTTATGAAGAAGAGGAGGAACTCAATTGCTAATGATGACCACAGAGAGGGGAAAAAGTGCAAAAATAGAAATGCAAGCTTAGAACCCTAAATAAGCGATGTTATAGCACAACCCAAAGTAGTATCTTCAGCCAGACATTTTAAGCAAGTCTTCTAGTCAACAGTGTGTTAAGCAAGTGAGCAATCATCAGTGAGTAGCAGGGCCCTTTTATTGACACTGCTCAACTCATTTTCTTCATAGCAAGTTGATAAGGAATACTGAGCAATTTGTGATCACAGGATAGTGTAAACCGACTATTGCGTTGGCTTTTCAAGAGCAGTACTTCCAAAAAACTAACTCTGTGTTTTCCTGTCCGCTTTATACCCTTGTTATTTCCAGTATCAGCTAAAATTGTTCTTTAGATTTTTAGCAGTGAGTTTAACCAATGTGTGAAAAACTGTTCTTATTTTTAGGTGGGCTTGGATTTTGCAAGATATTTTGGGAGTTGCTTTCTGTCTAAACTTTATTAAAACACTGAAGATGCCCAACTTTAAGGTATTGTAAGTTGTCTTCCTTACTAAAACATTCAAATGATGTATGAATGTCATATATGTGTGTGTATGTAGTCCCAGGAAGTTTATTTTCAACAGCCACGAAATAATCAAAAACAGCAAAGTTTCTAATGTCAGTTATTAAACAAAAATCCAGTTCTGAATGCTATATCAGAATAAAGATTTTTTTTTTT
>VZSV01000026.1:5564917-5584878 GCA_013398735.1 Nothocercus julius | reverse complement strand
CGCCGCCGCACCCCCATTGTTCGGCCCCGCGGCCTTCGCTCTCTGCGCCGTTTTACTCCTTCATAAATGCCCTTCTCTGGGATCGGGGTTTTCCTGACGGCTTGTTTGGTTTCCCCGGATGCAGCTGCCCTTTCGGCTCGGTCTCTCTGCCTTTCCCCACGCTGTGATGCTCGAGGGAGCCCACAAGCGCTGGGAAAGAGGCCACGCAAAGTCCTGCGGCGAGAGCGCGGCGCGGATCCAGCTGCGCCCGAGCGGGCCTTGGGCTCTCTGAGTTAGTTTCTCGAATGGCGTTTGCCCAGGTTCTTCGGCGATCGGACATGTGAAATGCACTCCGATATCTGGAAAATCCAGGTGTGGAGCGAAAATCTGTGCACTGCTGCAGTCCCCCAGAACTGCTAGCCAGAGGTCTAGTTCAGTTTGAGTTGACAGGGTGTTTTATTACTCAGTATATGGTTGAAATGTACCTGTTAAATATTTCTGCTGGTACCTGTGAACTAGATAGAAATATGAGCTGTCTCTCCCTAGGGAAGTGTTGTATTTGCCCATTATAGAGGGAAGCCTAAAGAGCAACGTTTTTAAGTTGAAATGGTACTTAGTATCTTCTATTTGTATGCTACTCACTCTTCTCAACTGAGCTTTTTCTTTTTAATGTGTTTTTGCCATTTTGTCCTGCACTCATTAGTGATGCCATGGCTTAGAAATATACAGATTGGTCTTATCTGTTAGAGATTTTTAACTTCAGCTGGCTCATCATTTCTTTCTGGCAATGAAGTTTGTTTGCAGTATTTTATACTTACCTGGCATTTATCAAATATTTCATGATATTTTGGAGCCTGCATTTACCAGGCTGTTTGCCTGAGTTGAATTTGCATAAAATATCTTAAAATTTTTCCTGCCACTCCGTATGTATTTGGCAAGTCTTAAGAACTGCCAGACAGCCTCTAATGTTAAAACCAGTAATTATCCTGGTGAAGATCCAGCAGGTGAGTCATTTAGCAAGGCAACTCCACGAATTCAGTTAACTTTTCTGTGTGATAAGTGCTGTCTGGATCAGCCCCGAAATCCCTCATTCCAGTTTGAAGTGGTTCTTGCCTTGGCTGTTTAAAGCAAGGAGAGAGCTATGTGCATGCAGGCTGTATAGGCTGCTTTTGGACTAGCTTCTGGACCTCAGTTTCCAGATCTTTTTCTTTGAGTTTTGTGTTTGCTTGAGCTCGGGGCAAGGATGGACACATACTTTTTGCTTCTCATCTAAATGGAAGCATCTGCAATAATTTTGAAATACTATGTTACATTTAACAGTTACCTTTTATTTAAAGATACTCTGTCACATCATCTGCCTCCCCACGTGGATCCTCTTTTGAA
The DNA here is from genome assembly GCA_013398735.1 of Nothocercus julius. Classification (NCBI taxonomy): domain Eukaryota; kingdom Metazoa; phylum Chordata; class Aves; order Tinamiformes; family Tinamidae; genus Nothocercus; species Nothocercus julius. The sequence continues at coordinate 5,583,516 of VZSV01000026.1, read as the reverse complement.
TGTAGGTGCTCTGTTTTGCTTTGAGCTTCTCAAGGCTCTGTGTAACTCTAGCCTTGCCTCCTTGTCTCTCTGAGTCTTATCTCATCAGCCCTGCTTTCTCTGCTGTGCTGTTGATAGACTTCAGCATCCAAGCTCCTCTTCTTTCTCTAATAGTTATCTTTACCACTCACTGTTCTTCCCCTTCATTGAACCTTTGCAACAACACCAGCAACTTTTCCTGTCTCTTCCATGTCCTTCCACGAGATCCGCTTCTATAATGGTTTGTCTTGTCAAGAGAGCTGAGTATTTGCTGAACTCGCTTTGAATGTAGAATCTGTGTTGACATGATAGGATTTGATTGCCTTTGTTTATTTTGCACTCAAATGTTGCAAATAAATCTATAAGAAGACTTGTCAAGAAGTGTCTGAAGAGAGCCTTGTATAATTTATAACTTGTACATTTGGCAGGATGGCAAGTTTAACTTTTTTTTTCCAGAAAGACTCTGATTAGCCTATTATTTAGGAGGAGTTTAATACCCAGTTATTCTAGGTATTAGAATACTTCTACTTAACTTCTGATAATGTCAGCATATTATCAGAAACAAAACAAAATCTGTAATTCTGGTCTTTAAAGATTTGGGATTAGATTTTGAAGTAATTATTTGTACTTGAAAGAATCAAGAGAATGAAGTGATACTTCTCAGGCCAATGTACTTAATCTGAAAAATGTATTTTTAATAGATATTTGTTTCCTTTGGAATCCCTCGTTTCCTTTAACCATGTCTACTTTGGCTGCGATATTTGCATGCCATATAACTTTGCTGAGGCAAGTCATGTTAGTTCTACTTCATTAGTTCTACAGTTTTAAAGGCAAACTGTCAGTGAAGGTAATCTGCATGTTCTCCAGAAGCAATTTTTTTTTTCTTGTAGATTATTTCATGTTTCTAATCTATTATAATTCTAGGTTAAATAGAATAATTCTATTTTGAGGGGAGACTGGGGTAGTAGGTGAACTGTTTAACATTGCATGGAAAATTAGATCTTTTTAGAAAAGCTGTCCTAATTCTTGGTATATAGTGATAAAACTAAACAAAATGCTTTGCATTGATGGTTATCAAAATAGTCTCTCTTTTTCTTAATTAAAATTTGAACACTTGAGTTTAACATGTTTAAATTTTTTTTTGAAAGAGCTTTAGCTTTCTTGCAAATCTCTTTGCTGAGCAATTGAAATATCTAAAAATAGTGTAAGTATAAGAAATACTGATAGCAATACACTTTAAAACTGTTATGCAATACAATTTACCTTCACTGCCTGAAATTCTGGCAGCTAGCTGACTTTTCAATATGTAAAATGAGTACCAAATCATCTTGCTTTGTGTGTGTATTTAGAGAAGTTATTTATATGGTCATTAAAGATCATGTCACTTCTGATACTGACAAGTAGTTGTGGCCTTTGACAAATGAACCTCTGTGCTTCATTATTGCTATAAAAATATTCAGGAATACTGACTCACCTGTTAACTAAAGAACTGTTTGTGGCTTGCTTACTCCCTTTCTTGCTCCTGAAACAGTTTCTTTCTCTGCGGTTGTATTCCTTATGATCTTATTGCTGTCGTTTATTTTCTAGTAGGGCACCTTTGCAGTCTTTGAAGGAGTATGTGCTTTTAATACAAAAATTGCATTGTGCTGTTCTTTTTGGCCTAGTTTATTTATTTATTTTTGTTTTGTTTAAATCTTTTTCAATGAATTTGGGAAAGGGGTAGAAAGAGAAAGACAACCTTGCAGCGAAGTTTGGATTTCATGTGTGACCCCTATTAGCCTCTAATTTTTGCAGGGAGGTAGATAGGAATCAGTGCTGTGAGGATATAGGCTGCCAGATAGCTGTTAGGTAGGCAGAGGAAATTTCTTATCCCTCTGCCTGTTCTTTCCAACAAGGAAAGAACAGTGAACTATTCCTTCACTATGCCCTTTGTTTCCTTCCTTCCTTTCCAAGACGTGGGAGATAGTGTTCTATACGTGTGAGAGATAGCTATGAGGTTATTTTTCTGGTTGTGACATACGTACAGTACATAACATATTAACAGTCACTCAGAACTTAATCTATATCAGTGTTTGGTTTGTAAGAAACACTTCTGCTCTTCTGATGTAATGGTAGATGGCAAATACTTGGCTGCCATACAGTGAGGGAGATCTTGGAGGTAGTCATAATAGTGAAGAAAATTGTTCCTTTTAACCAGGGACTGAGAACATCCTCTGACAAGGACGTGAAAGGACTAGGATATTCAAATGTGGAAAACGGTTTGACAGCATGTGGTGTGAGGATGTTGCAGGAATAATCTGTAAGATAAAAGTAGCAGCTCATTGCCAAGGAGGATATTTAAGGCATGGTAGCGAACTGACAGCACATTAGAACAGATTTAACTTTCAATCCAAAGTTATGCATTTTTTCCCCCCACTGCTACTTAGGCAGCAGGTTTGGATTAAAACTTTAAAAAACAAGAACAACAACAACAAAAAAGTAGCAAGAATAAATTTAAATAATCTGTTCTGTACATTACTGACTTTAACAAATGTTTCCATAAAATTGGATTGTTATATATTGCTCAGTGTAAATATTAGGGGAAAAAATATGGATTATTTAATAACTCCCACAATTGCCTTCTAACTTGAAGGGGATGGTTAATATACTTTCCCATGTTTTCTGTTGTCAGAGTTTTCTAAAATGTTTGAATGCTCTGTATGTATGGAAAACATGTGATTGAGTTAGTGGATCCAAACCATCTTTACTTAGCTGAATGAGGATAGCATGTGATACATGTGATATGTATGTTAGTGTTATCTGTTGGCTTTCTGAGCCACAAAATCAGTGTAATCTGCTGACCAAGTAATGAAATGGGTACTCTGGGCATGTAGTTTGACAACTAATATTTTCAGAATATGAAACCACTTGAAGCTTACTTCAAAAATAGCTACTATAAAACTTTAGTGAAGCTTTATTTCTACTTCGTCTTTAACCTTTCCATTGACATTGCTAACTTGTATCAAAATACAGTCCAATGTGAAGCATTTTGTTTAAATGTGCAATGTGTTTTGCAAAGAGTAGACAAAGTCTGTTAATCTCAGAGAATTTGTGCATGCTTTTTTTACATCAGAAAAATCATGTACTGATGTGGATCTTAACAAGGTCAAGACTTACTGCCAGTAATGGTAATAGCAATTTAGGATTTCACACATTAAGGCAAAGCATTAAAAACAATTAGACCTAGGAAAAAAAAAAAAATCAATAGCACATTTGGTTTAGAGGCAAGATGAAAATGTGTAGCAGAAATTATTTGGAAGCTCTTCCTTCAAGAAAGAGTCATTTTATATCTATAAAACAGCATCCAGTGCTATTGTCTTTATTGTTTCTACTCTGCCTCCCTCCATGTAAGAGTGACATATGAACTGGATGTGGAAATTCCTGAAATGCCCGCTTTACAATTCTAAGATGGTTTGGATATATTTTCTAAACTACATGAATTGGTTTGAAATACTCTGACCAACTTAACTTTTTTTTTTGAAAAAGTTCCCAAATCTGTGGTTCCATCATCAGGATTGTTGCTCTCTTTTACAGGCCTGTTTAGGACTTCATGGTACCCTGCAGTGGAACTGGAACCAGCACCTGAGTGTTTTTTACAGCTGGGGTGACTGGGACTCTGGATATATGGATTGGTCTTAGCTTAAGCCTCGGCCTTGCTGCTCGCCCTGGAGCTGCGGGTCCTAGAGCTAACTGCTGCATTCCTGCTAACGTGTTAGCTCGGGGGCTACCAGCCGGGGAAGCAGTGGGCTTTCAGCAAAGCCTTCATGTGGCTGACGCACATGAATGTGCATTTTAGAGTTTTGGAGCTCCGTGGGGGTCTGTGGCAGTCTGGTCCTGCCTTTTGCTTCGCAGGCCTGCATCTCAAAGCCTAGGCTTGGCTGTCTCCCAGAGCCAGGGGATTCTGCCTCCTATGATTGACTTAGTTTAAAAAAACAAAGCAAACAAACGAAACAGTAGGTTCTGTGAATTGACATGTTTCTGTTAAATTCTGGTATTCTGATTTTTTTTTTTTAATTGTTAACTGACTGAATATCTTGGATAATTCCTGTAGTATTTTGTCATACACAATGCATTCCTGCTTTTGAGTACTTTTTCAGGGACAACTCAGTTAATTTGATCTTTTTGTTCAGTCTTTCACCATAATGTAACTGTAGTCTTCAAAGTTTGGGAAAGTGTCTGGTACAGCTCCATCAGTCTTAACACAGCATGACTGAATACTACTCTTTGTTCCCTGCTTTGTTCCTAGTTCTTCCTACCCAAACAGGTATTTATTATCTCAGCCTTGCCTACTTGCTGCTTGTCCTCTTTGCTAAGAGGCAAATAGAAGTGACGCTTTCCTTTTATATTCTAATTACTTGTTCGATGAAATTTTGCAAGGTCTGAGGTTGAGAGTTCGTGTACTAATACTTTTTTTTTTTCCTCAATTTTCTTCTCAGATATTCAGATATGCAGGCTGGGCAGTCATGATTTTTAAAATTGAAATTCATACCTTGTATAAGTTAATTTCTAGCATTAATTTCTGTAAGGAATATTGTATTTCACAGGCACTTATTGCCTAAAAATTTCTGGACATGAGCCACTTTTTAAGCTAGCGTTAATTAACAGTCCAGGTCTTCCCATAGTTATTCCATCAACAGTTTAAGCCTAAAGACTGACTTGCAGTAGTTGAGGTGTTTTGTGTTACAGGATACTACTCTCAGACGTGAGGCAGGGCTAATGTGTTTAAGTCCGTATCTTTTTTTAACAGTAACTCCCAAATCTGGCAAAACTTTTCTTAAAGGTGTGGTTCTAGGTCAGTTTAAATTCCTCTAAGTTCAGGCTGCCACCATCCCTCTGCTCTGCTTGTGCTTCACTTGGCTGCTCAGCTGCCTCAGGGATCTGAGTTGAATAAAAATCTAATCGCTGCCCTTTTTTTGAAGATTAGCTCTTTTGTCGGTCATTTCCCTGAATCAGTTCTCCACATGACTGCATAAATGCCAGTGCTGGTGTGACAGGGGTGGGATCATGTGCAGGGGCTTAGGAAAACGGGATTGTGGCACACCAGGCTTGGCACCAGCCGAAGTTACTGTGGAATCTTGTTCTACGATGCTTGAGAGCCGAGTTGTGTTGTCGTGACATTAATAAGTGCTTGGATTACTCTGTATACAAGCTACTCTGCATGAGTGTTACCTGAATCTTGCAGCCTTATGGACAGGAATGGATGAAACTGTCGTTACAAGTCAGGTGTTGTTCAAAGTATCAACCAGATGGTTATTGCAGCCCCATCTAATTATACTATTGGCATATACTAGTTATGCTCGAGTAGTTTGATATTTAATCTCATATTAGTAGAGGATGTTTTTCTTGGATTACTTCATGTTTGGTAGTATGCATCTTAAAAAAAAAAATAATAATAATTGCCAGATTATTGCCAAATATATTGTGTTGTATTCTTTATGAACTGCTACATCGAGATGAGCTTTGCCCCTTACGTGAAGCTGTTATTTCTGTTGGCAAAAGATGCACTTCTGATAACTTGTCTCATGTAACAAAATATCACTAGTTTCTTTCTCCCTATTCTTAATGTGCTTATTTGCTTTTTGAGCTGTTCCTGGCTCTATTTAGCTTTCTCAAGAAGTTGAACCGGTTTCTTTGGAAGGTAGGGAAGCTGCTTTCTACCGATATGTTTGGTAGAGATTAGTGTAGCGGCAGCTCTGATGCTTGAGTTTTAAGATGGTTATGCCCATGTGCAGCATAACTGAAATTGCAGGTCTTAATTGCAGGTTTGACTGATATAGTGGTTTGAGGCTAAAGCCAGCTTGAAAAAGTTCAGCTTCCTTTCAGAGCAAGGAATCATGCAAATATTGAGTCAGACACAACTTCACTTGCCTCGGTAGGCTGAGCTGGCACGTGACACATGATGGGAACCTCAAAATGCCAGTTGTGTAATTACAGAATTGTTAATCAGCTTTCTCTTCAACTAAAAAGATCAGTTAATCTACAAGAGTGGGTTAATGAAGTTTTAAAAGTCAAAGTATTACCTGTTTCTTCTGTGTTCCCTGACTATGGTATTGTCCAAACTGTAATTTCCAGAATTCTATTAAACAGCAAATGTAATAGAACTTCATCATGAAAGTGTTAAATGGTTTGTGGCCGAGGGTGACCTTTTGGTTGAGATCATGAAGGAAGGAGTGATCGATCTGGAAGGAATTCCTGCTTGTAGTAGTAATCTTGTACCCTTGGGAAAAGAGTAGGGAGCCAACGATACTACAGCTGAGAAATATTCCAGACAAGCTTTCTAGGAAACAGGCCTGGTGTTGCAGTGCCAGAGCCTCTGGAGGCAGAGCTGCTGGGAAGGCTATTTCCATTCACACGCTGAGGTTTACTCACCCCTTCTGTGTCCTGCAGGAAGTGCTCGTGGCCTCGCACTGCCAGCTAGCCCCTGGGGCAGCTCCACTAGCCCCTGCACTGCCTGTGTGAGGGGCAGGGAACAACCATGAGGAGGCTGGGATGGACACTGGCCTCCCAAAGAGGCTGTGCAATCAGAGGTGCCGAAACGCAGACATGTCCCCTTCTCCCATCTTTGTCCCTTCAGGTCACACCAACTTCAAACGCTTTTGATGGGGATTTGTGCCTTTGCCTCATTAAGCAATTGATCTCTCTTATTCTTGGATTCTTTTATAAAAACCTTATGCAGAAAAATCTTTTTAAGTTTTCAAGATATATGAGAAATGCAGCTTGTACGTTTGCTGTTCTCATTGTGAATTAGGCATTCCATCTTAACTAAGCTTTCTCTGTAGGCCCTGGGGCTCTTCAACTGTTAAATTCCTTGTAATTGTTTGAATGAAACTGTGTAGTCTTTTATGTTGCTTTATGGGGAGAGAGAGAGGACAGAAACACTAATCATTTTGTGCTAGTTTGTGCCCCCAATTAGTGTTACAGGTGAAATATCTTGCAGTGATGAAAGCTGCTACTAATCAAGTCATTGTTTGAATGTGTTGATGTAGTCATAGCTGGTGCTCTATGGGCTACCAGAAGAAATATTTGGTACTACGATAACATTTACTGGGTAGCAGAACATGTATGGAATCTTGGGCTGAGTGTGTTTTTGTGTGTGTCTGTTTTTTTTGTTTAAACTGGTGTAGATAACATGCAAGAATTTCTTTAATACCTTCAGAAAAGTCAAATTTTCAGCCTGTGAAAAATATTTGGGGATGATATGCATGCAGACAATCTATAGAATACAGGTAGAGCTTGCAGAGAGCTATGAGGAGAATTCACTGGAGTTAATTTAGGCAATGAGTCTCCCTAGGCACCCTTGTTGGTGAAGGAGTTTGAGCAGCTGTTTCCTCTTGAATTTTTGCTTCTTTCTCAGCAGAGAGAAACTAGAAAAATTAGCACTGCTAAGATGAAGCTAGTCTCTTGGGTAGAACTAGTGGATCTTTTTATTTTTTAAGTCTTCTGGATAAGTAAAAGATCTGCATTTAGGAGAAGGAATCTTGTGTGAATGATAAACGTATTAATAGTTGGATTTTAATTATACTGTGAATTAGAAAAAGAACTGTCTTCACTGCCCCCATGAGAGCGGATGTTATTCTCAAACCCAGGGAATCTGCTCACCTAATATGTGACCGTGGGCTGTACCTTTTTGCTTCATTGGCAGCTCTCTGTGAAATAAAGAAATGTTGCCTTAACTTTTTTTTTTTTTTTCTTCCCCTTTCCTGAACATCAGGATACAGTTGCTTAAAAATAATGCGTTTTTATGTCATAAGTCTCTTGCATTGTTTTGGTTTCTAGAAGAAGTTTGCTGGGGGCGATTACTTTGATTCATTTTGACAGTATCCTTACACTGCCTTTTGTGTTGTGGGGTTTCACTGGAAGTAGGTAGGTACACTGGAAAAAGTAATAAACAAGATTAACTTCTTACATGAATAATATTGTAATCCCTCAGTGTCATTGGGATTGTTTCATTTTCAGAATATGTTAAATAATATATTTTGGAATGTTATTATTTAGGCTGGTGGTATTTAGTTGTAGTTGCTTTGCAGGTAGCTCAGCTTTTGGTAACCTGCATTTTGGCATCAAGGTTTGGTGGGACAGCTGGAAAACTATTTACTGTTTCTTCCACTGCTTAAGTAGATGATAGCTGTATTTCTGTGCAATTATCAGAAAAAACCTTTTTTATCCCCACAAATGATTCTGCTTTTCAGCTGCTAATGCTTCACTTGGCAAGTGAGAGCGTTCAAGTCCATAGAAGTGCTTGATAAGAGTTTTGTATTTGCTTTTGGCACTTAGTTTGAGGACTCACGCTTGCAGAGGCAGCCGTGTAAGTAAGACCAGGATAACAGACCAGGAACCAAAACAAGTTCTCTTATTTGCCTCCCTATTAGAGGTATCTAGCTCTAGATTTAAATCAGTAGTTAATAATTGAATTGTCTATGGTTGTATTTTAGTTCACAATTCTGTGCACACATGAAGGATGGTGTGATAGAAAATATTGTAGTATTTTCGTAAACATTATGGTAAAATAGAGCACTTCTAGCAGCCCCTATGTTAGCTTAGAGATGGAATGAATGACTTTGAGGTCTTATGCAAAACACTGTCTTGTCTAACTTGTCTTTGCAATTTTTAAGATTGCACTAAGATTAATGGTGCTCCTGGTGTCCTTTTGGAGTACAGGAAGAGCCTGTGAACAGTCAGATGCTCTTGAACTTACACATGCAGAGGTGCAGGTGAGGGATGTGAGTTGCTGCTTGCGACGTCTGTTAAGAGCTCTGGTCACTGTGGTTGACTAAACTAGGAATTTTTCCCATTGCAGTGAGCTGGTAGTGGGACGTTTGTGTGTGTGCAAATGTGTATGGGAGGGCTAAGACTAGGAGTTAAGGCAGTAACTTCTGCAGTAAGGTTCTTATGAATAAAGTGCCAAATCTCTTCAAGTGATTCTTTGCATATTTGCTAATGGGGCTCTTTTTAAGCATTTTTATTTGGATAATTTAAAAAAAAAATTCTCCTTGATGCTGTCTAAAGACAAGTTGATTGAAACTTCATGGTCTGTAGCTGTGGTCAGGTCCTGTCACCTATTTCACATGCCCACTCGTGTGTTCTGTTGTTCTCCCCCTCTCGCCTCTGCCATTTACTTAAATATTACTGATCTGTGATAACTTTAAAGTGAGTGTAAGCCTTTCTATTTTTCAGATATTTGGAGGGTTGTCCTGTTCTAACTACGTGAAGCATCCTGCAGTGATAATAAGTTTCCATTACTCTAGTGAGTTAATAATAGCCTACTTAGGTTGTCAGGCACCAAAATCCTCACTGTAATGATAGAGAAGTCCCTTTCTTCATGTGACATAAAAAATAAATCAGGTCTCTAAATGAAGCAGGTTAAAAAGTGGTAGAGCGGGACCAACAACTTACACCCTTCCAATTTGATTTTTGTTGTTCTAATGTGATTCAGCATAATGCATTAATCAGTTGTACTTCATGAGGAAGAAAGGGAGGACCTTATTTAAGTCTGCAGACATACAAAGCTCCAATATATTCTTCACACTCGGTAAAGTGAACTTGTGTGCTGGCTATGAATAATAAATTTCAGAGTTGATTTTTTTTTTTTTTTTTATTTTTAGATATACATAGCATTAGAAACAATTTGAGGGTCTGATTAATTATTTGGCTAGTGAAAGGAGCCTGCTTCTACACTGTTTCCTGAGGTGGCCACCACTAGCTCCTTTTTTCATGCCCATAATCTGTACCCCTTATATCATGGAGGAAGGATTGGAAGTTACTTTGGAAACACAGCCAACACATCCAGGCACTGTGAATTGTTTTTCACCTGGTAGCTCACCCCAAGCCTCATTCCTTCTGTAAATAAAGGAGTTTATAGAGTTGTCTGCTCCTGTCCCCTGCATACTTTATGTGAGGTGAGCCCAGTACTTCCCAGGCATCTGGGAGCATCTGGACCAGAGGAATTCTTTCACATGCAGTGAACGTGGTGAGCCGTGAAGTGCAGGCTCCTCCGGCCGCGCACGGCCCGTCGCAGTGCGTCGTGGGGAGAGGAGAGGAGCAGTGCGGGTGGCCGTCCTTGATGCTCGCCTCAAGCCCTGGCACCCTTCCTGTGAAGGAAGGTGAAAACTGGCAGTCAACAGTAACACTAAAATGACCGTAGGTTGCAGATAAATAACCAATGTTAAGGGAGGTGGGGATGTAGATTATACGACTGTATCACCGTGGACAAGGAAAGAAAAGTAGACTGTGTTAAAAATGGAAGGGTGATTTGGGTTTGGTTTAAATTGGTGGCTGGACTTCATTAAAAATGGATTTTGAATACAGGGTTTTAGCAAAAACAAGCAGTGTCTGTATGGCAGGTGGCTTGAAAACATTCCTATCTGTTTTGGTGATGTGATGGGTTGTTGGTGTCTTTGCTTTAGTCTCTCATGCTAATGAAATGGGAATTAGACTTAAATCTGAAAAGGCTGTCTGAAAAGCTGTGGCTGGTGTTTTCTCACTGTGATGTGAGAAATCCTTTGTGTAAATCCTTTCCTTCAAAAATGAAGGGATTGATGAGGAAAGAGTTCATCTCCTTTAAAAACTTGGGGTGCTGCCTCCCAGTTAGTTGCCTTTGGATAGAAATTTTGGCATATGTTTTGGTATATCCCCAATGATGTGGATTAAGTAGGTTGAGTCTGAATCTAAATATGAAATATTCGTATATTATAATATATCTTAATAATTATTCCCCAAATAATTTTCCCAGAAAATAAGTTACAAATAAACACTTCAAAATGATAAATTTGCTGTATATAAGTTGATGTTCCTCTGAGTTACATTTAAAAAAGAAACTTGTAGACTCATATTTTATATATAGTGAATATGGTGCATGGTGGTTATTTGATAAAATTCCCACAGTTGCTACCTGATCTATAAAAAGCACATTGGAATCATTTTAATAAAGCTTAGGAGTTTGATGTAAAAATCACTTTTTGAGAAGTTCCAAGTGTTCTTTGCATCCACACCTACGAATGAGTTTGGTGAATTAAATGGTGACCTGTTACATCAGAGAAGAATTTGACAAAACAATAGCTGCTCTGTTTGAGACCTAGATTGCTGGGAAGACTGTTCAGAGCAAATCTCCTGAACTGTTTAATAAAGAATAGGGTTGTTGAAGGTTTTTATTCTGTAGTAAGGGAGCCATTGATAGCAAGATTCATATCTCTGCTCACTGGGTTAAGGTTTATTTCTGAATACACTAAGCAGCAGAATTGACAGAAGACTTCCATTGATTGCCCTCTTCCCTGTTTTCTCAATGCTTTTTATTTAAAAATAATATTATTTTGCCTTTGAGCACAGTGTTTTCAGGCATGTACTGATATTCTCATTGGAGAAGTATATAAACTCAGAAAACTAGAGCTGTTGCTTTCCTAGCAATGACATGAAGCCAGGTGACATACCAGTGACATCTTTTGTGCAGGGTAGGAATGGTCTGTGTCTGAACCAGCTGGGTTCTTTGACAGAAGGTGTGTCAATATTTTGGAAAGGCAAATAAACAGGCTAAGCCAGTTTTTTCCTGTAGATAAAGCTACAGGGAAAATAAAGCTTTTGAATTTTTTTTTCCTTCAATGCAGAAATACACTTGCAAGAATTTTCATTTTGATGTATTAAACAGCACTTGTACATTCAAGCAGTATGATTCATCATTTAGAGTGGCATGTTTGGTTGGGATATATCAAGGCACTCTGTATAAATATGTTTTTGGCACTTTGGTAATTATAATACTTATCTTTCTAGTATTGCCCATATTCATAACTTCTACAGAAAACTTTTAAAAATGGTTAAGTTTGGTGATACTGTGTTCGTTAATTTAACAAATTTCCTAGGTGCATGTGTGTGTCAGTATGTAGTTCTGGGCAGACAGTGCTGGAATTCTTCAGCAAAGAGTATTTTAAATATAGTACATAATGCTAACTAGCTAAACTTTTTTTTTTTTTAAGAAAAAAGACAGTAATTATAGAGGTATATAATTTTAAATTGTAAGGAAAGAAGTGGTTTACTGGAGCCAAGAGTTTAAAACAAATGTTGGTTAAATATATAGCATCAAACTGCAAATCAAACTCCAAATGTTGTGAAGTTTAGCTCGTTGGTTGCAAGTGACCTGGATATATAGGAAAGCTGGTGGCTGTGTGGTAGTGACGGCTATACTTGTGCTGCAGACTGTTTCCGTTGTACCTTCCTGTTTTCGGGCTTGCTGAAACTTTCCATGTTTGTTCTTCCCACAAATGGAAATTTCAGCTTTTTGGAAAATTGGAGGTGGGTGAAGAAAGAAGAAAACATATAGATCCTACTTATTTTTATTAAGGGACAAACAAAACTGGAAGATCTTTTCCTTTAAAAGCTATTGTGTTTTTTAAGGATCCATTTGGTATAAAGACTAGAAATCTGGAATGTGAGATACTATGGAACCTACTGTTGCTTCTGACTTGGAAACTAAGGTCAAACATCTATAGAATCAGTAATTATCCCTTCTGTATTCTTATCCTTCCACAAAGTCTTGGTTTGGGTTTGTTTTATTTTTAATTCAACTCGGTTTCCTGATCCAGCTGTTCAGTTTTATAGAAAAGTTGTCAGCAGAACTGCTAGGTTGGTATAGGATGTCAGGTTTGAGAGTGATATTTGGGGAAAAGTTTAGTTTTGTAGCGACTATTCCATAACGCACAACCCTTCAGCAACATGCAGTGTTATTAACAAATAAATGAGCAGAGAGAATAAATGAATCCCTTCGTACATGAACAAGGTTATGATTGTCGACTCTTGTAGTATCTCTACAACTGCTGTATTTACAGATTTATTAAGTCATTCAGGTTATTCTGAGATCTTGCTAAATAGGGAAGATTTGTCTGAACCTTTTTCTACATAAAAATCAAACTTATTGGATAAACTGAAATGTCATTCTATAGGGAGACTTGCTAGAAATACTTATCATAAATTTCAGTAAAGGTGACCTGAGGAATTCTCTTATCATTAGCAGGTATACTTAAATTATTTTACTTCTATAAGTGGTACTTTGAAGTGCTAGTGTTTTTGCTGAAGAAAAAATAACCAATAGTGAAAAGTGCTATGGTAAAATTTGTGTGTTGTAAAAAGCTGTTGTCTCTTGGGGGGCATTTGAATACTTTCTGGAGTCTGAAAAATACTGTTGTACATGCTCCAATTCAGATGTTCTCTTGAGTTTGTAGTTCAGCAACTACTAGAGTAAGTTTTGTTTCAAATAGTAATTACAATTGTTTTAGCACTGGTGAAAGTGTTATGAAAGGACTTTCTTACTGGAAGTGGTTTAAAGTATTTCCTTTAATCATGGTCTCAGCATGAGTTTATCTGTTCTAACTTATTGTATCAAATCTATGCCTTTTTTGTTTCTTGAAGTTCTTTCCGAAATGCTGTAAGACACAGTGGACTTAACTATCTACCCCAGAATCGGTGGAAGCACAATAAGCTGTCTTGTGTAATGTTCTACAGCTTGAAAACTGAGCAAAAGTCATGTTGGCTGCTTCGGAGCTGGGAGTTAGTAGGTTCCTGCAAGGCATCTCCTGAAAAGTAAGAAATATTGCAAGTTTTGTTTCTGGGACATAGAGGTGATCCTGCTGACTGGGAATACTGGAGGTCTTAAGGTGGAGAAATTTTCATATGTAGCTTCCATCTGTAGGGGAAAAAACAATGAAGGTCATTCTGGAAGAACAACTGTATTAATATTTTTCTTAAATATTTATTTATTTATTTTGGCAGATTTGAAATGCATGGGAAAGAATATGGAAAGTTTTTTGTTCATCTTTTGGATGCAAGTTTGAAAGGAAAGAAAGCCCCCATTTTATGTTTAAACTACTACATATACTTTTTTCCTAAAAATCTGAACTTTTTGCAATACTACAGAGCTGTTGCCATCATGTAAAGTACACCCTCTAAGATACCCCACAAAATAGATCCTCATCACTCCTCTAAGCAGAAGTTGCCTGACTGTTGGAAGCAAAATCTAAGAAGTATGAAGTCTGATAACTTCAGTATGGATTCTGGCTGCTAACTGACCTCTTATTTTAACCGTTTGCTCACATGGAAGTATTTCTGAGTCTGTTCTGAAACTGATTTATCTTAACTGTCTGGTGCCTCATCATCTTCCTTCTGGTTATCACAGCAGCATTCCATAAATAGTAAATTTTATGACTTAGAAAATACTGCTGTGCAACTGTTCTTTCTACCTTTTTGTGTGTGTGTGTGTGTGTGTGTGTGTGTGTGAGAGAGAGAGAGAGAGAGAGAGATCTTTATTCTGTATACAGTTATGGGAGATGTCTCATGTTCATTATTCTCTTAGGGTTTTCTTTTCCTGCCCCAGCTGAAAGCAGGAATGTTGGCTGGTGTTGTATGCTGTAAACTAGTTTTCCTTGTTCCCAGCTTTGATGACCACTTAATAAGTAATATTTCATGGAGCAATAGTTGCGATTACTGGTGGTTTATAATACTACAGACTTGGCTGTCTGTCACGTTCAGCCTGTGATGGCTTGCTCCAAGATGTGCTAACTAAAATATTTAAATTACTTCATCTTATCTTCTTCAGGATAACTTTTGATATGCAAGCTTAAACTACTGCATTGTTGGCTGGCCTCTAAATGCTTATTCCTATAAAAACAAAATAAAAAAAATGTGTTTTAAAAATTACTGCTAATCCTGTGACAGCAGGTAGAGAAGAGATGCAGCCACTCTGAGCGCGGCGGCGGGTGGGGAGCAGAGGTGCCGGGCCCGCGCAGATTGCGCGGGTGGTGACGCGCTGCTCGCTCTGCCGCCGCGAGAGCCGGACTGCTAACCCCGGGGACAGGACAGGGAGGGGAAGCCTCAGAGTAACTGAATCTGAACCTCAGTGTGATTGACTCCCTCATAGTGTTGTGTTCACATATAACATCTAACAACCCATGTCTTTCTTGCAAGGCTGTCTTCTTTCCTAGAGCATTCTCTCTGTTTTTAAGGGATGGGAGATAGGAGGGAGGTCAACAGTGGCTGTGGCTACCCAATTCAGGTGGTTACAATAAAAATTTAAACGTGCAGCATGGTGTGACGCTTGTTCTGTTGTGTCCCCCCAATCATGCGCTGCTGCGGACTGTGCACCAGCTCTCTCCCAACTTTCTTTTTCCACTCTTGGGGAATGGGAGGCTGCCCCTTCCCCTTCTCCCCAGCAGAGCCTGGTGCCCTCTGAGTGGGAGGGCACAAGCTAGAGCACAGTTGGGCACTTGCTTGGCACATTTGCAACCAGACTTCGCAAGGACGAATTATTGGCCTGCAGTCAGGAGGAATAATGTGGGAAAGATCTGCTGGATACGAGAAATGCTTTGAAAGAGGGCAGGCAGTTGGGGACCAGTTTTCCAGGGGGACTTCATTACATGAACTGGTACAGGTCTGCTTGTAATGATTTCTCTGTATTATCTTAAAGTGATCTTGACATTGTGGTGGTGAAGGACCAGTGAAGGATGCCTTTACTGAATCTTCTGTTATAACAGGTTTAAAAATCTTTCATTCGTAGTTCCCACACTGAACTGTCACAGGTACTCAATAATGATATAATCAGTCTCTTTTTTTTTCTTTTTTTTTCTCCTTAGACAAAACAAGAAACTTACAAAAAAAAATGTAGAATGTAATTTTAAAGCAGAACATGGTATTAGCAAAGGAGAAATCTTGATGCAATCCTAATAAGGATTGCAACTAATGTTGCATAAGGTGCAGATCAACCTACAAAGTTTCTTCCTGTTTTGAATTACTAAAAATCACATCCGAATTCCTTTCCCTGTGTGGTGCTGCAAGATGACACAGGCATCGAGCATCTTGCATAGTGTTTAGCAAGTAACCTGGAGATCATCTCATAAGACAGTGTTGCATATGGGTTAAAGCAACCCAGTGAATTAGTGTCCAGCTATTAAAATAAGCAAGTATGTGATGAAGCAAGCATCTTCAATTGTAAGTTTCGGGAAATGTTTTGAGTTTAAGCTCAAAACACCTCTTGGAATGATGCTTGTGACACTTACTTACTGAGATGAGAAGCTTCCTCATTGAGAACAAAGCTTTTCCAGATTTATGGCCCCTAGAGAAGACTGACAATGCTATTATTTAGATGACTTTTGAAACTTGCATTAGATGATTTTTTTTTTTTTTAACTTTATTAAAAAGTCAGATGAAAGTACTGTTACTTGAGTGTATAGTGAGGTAACAGGCTTTTTTTTAATTCACTTTTTTTCTTTCTTTGACAGATTATCTAAACAGCGTGTTCTACATTTTTATACATCTTTATTTGGATACTACAAGGGATACTAATGCTGTTTAATTGTTAACTTTTGAAAATACTACTTTAGATTCTAAGGGATTTATATATTGCAGTAAGTGGTATTTATTAAAGAAATTGGTTAATAAGGTCTTGCTTATCTCAAGGTTTAGGCAATTAGTGTTAGATGTTACTATAGGCTGATACATGATTTTGTTAGTTTTGTGGAGAATGCAGAGCATATAATGATAATTTAACTTGTGTTTTATAATACTGTTCAACTTCCTTATTTTTCAGTCCCAGAAATCCTGGATAGAAAATACTTTCACCAAGAGGGAGTGTGTGTATATTATACCAAGTTCAAAAGACCCCCACAGGTAAGCTAGAAATAGCGTAAGAAATCTCTGTTACCTTTTAAATTAAAATAGTGATACAAGAAAGTATTGGAAAACTGTTCAATCCATAGCAAAATACTGTGTTTAATTGTCCTTTCTGTCTGGGCAGTCACATTCTATCTCTGTCTTAGATTTTTTTTTTTTTTTTTTTTTTTTTTTTTTTTTTTTTTCTCCTTGTGTGGAGTACTTCTGAAAAAGTACTTCTGAAAAGTCTCAGAGTTATATGATCTTCATTTAGATCTGAAGGACAACAATGCTAGTGTAATAGTGATGTGTAGAAATAAAGCTGATAGTGATGTAAGAAAGAATGAAAGATTCATAGAAAGGAGCAAGAAAATGAATATTCTGAAGGGAGTGAGACTAATAACAGATATAAAGCAAAGGCTGAAGAAAGCTCTTCTTGCAGGGAAGATAAGCAAAGCAAAAACACATATCTAAATATTTCCTTTTCATTATTAAGATTTGTAAGAAAACAATGAGAGTAAAAAAATGGGGAAATGGCATTTTAGAGGGAAGGTGGAAAATAAGGAAGAGATTTTAACTGAGAGATTCTAAATCTCTTGAACACCTTTATACTGAACAAGATATATGCTGCTAAAAATCAAGTCAACTTAATGATACCTATAGCATTTCTTTCTTGTAGAATTTAGTCTTGTAGAATTTGCTACATATCATAGGTGAAATTTCGTGTTCCTACAATGAATTAACTTGGTGTGCATAGCCATAGGATCTGGATCATGATGTGAAATAAACAGATTGAAAACAGTTTTGAATTTTGTATTTTAAGACAGTTTCATCTACCTTAAAATACTGAAATTATTGACACTACAGCTTTTTTTTTTTTTTTTTTTTGGTCCCAAGATAGTTGTTTTTTTCTTTTAGGAATTTATTTTCAGGCAGAATAGAAGGAACAAAACAAATGCTTTAGAGTTTTAAAGTTATTTTGAATTATTCATCACATGCATTAAAACTGTGTGACCTGAGGAAGCTTTTAGAATTTATGGCTGTGATTGTAGCACATGGAAAATTTGCAAATGTAAATGAAGTAATTAGGAAGCTGTTAAAATTTCCACAGCTTTTTCAAAAGAACAAAATGATCTTCAACACTTGTCCTTTCAGTTTAACCCATGTGTAGCATAAGAGGGAATTTACGCCTTCCCCATCAGATTTTTTTCTTCAGTTTCTGAGAATCACATATTATTGTACCTGAATTATGTGTAGTTGATTCAAATGTAGACAAAATCCAAGAGGTCATATGTAGGCAATGTTTTTTGTTTGCTTTTGGTATTCGTTTTAGCAATTGCCAGAATTAGTTAAAAAAAAAAAAATAATAGTAGAATATAATCTTCAAGGATAAAATTAAGCAATTGTTTATGCTCTAAGTTTGAGAAAAGTTTGAAATTACATAGTAATTTCTGCAATTTTATCTGTGCATATTTCCCTTGTATGCTAGTGAGTGGTTAACACTGCTTTGAAAACTGTAGAAAATGGTGATATAAGCTTAATTATTCTTTTAACTTTAATAAAACTATTAGCAGGAAAACAGGGTAAATCTTTAAGATGGTAAAGGTTAGAAGCGGGAATTTTTTTTATATAATAAATTAACTGTGTAAAACCACATAAAGTTTATTCAGAGATCTTTTCTCCCCCTGCCATGCAGTTTAGCACTGATCAAATAACACCATTCCCACATGTGCAGTTTAACTTG
This sequence comes from Nothocercus julius, assembly GCA_013398735.1. Taxonomy (NCBI): domain Eukaryota; kingdom Metazoa; phylum Chordata; class Aves; order Tinamiformes; family Tinamidae; genus Nothocercus; species Nothocercus julius. The sequence goes on along the minus strand of VZSV01000026.1, from coordinate 5,565,092 downwards.
GGCTTACATACGAAGTATCAGTTTGCACATGAGAACTGATTTTTCCTGTTAACACTTGAACTTGAGTTAACTTGTATATTTAAATGGTATTTCTTATAGATGCCTTCCAGGATGTCAAATTTGTCAGCAGCTTGTCAGGTAAGTGTTCTTTTAGTTCTTCACTATTTCTAGTGTT
>VZSV01000026.1:5539391-5558811 GCA_013398735.1 Nothocercus julius | reverse complement strand
TTTTTTTTTTTTTTTTTTGTACGCTTTTTTTTGCCAAGAAAGAATTCATTCTTGTGATTGCTTCTGATAACTGGAGTTTCCTCCTTGTTTCTAACCCTGTTTGTTTTCAACTGGTTGGATTCTGTTTTTGTGTATAGTTGTTGTATATTCTGTTTTGTGCATAGTAATGTATGTATTTTGTGTGTGGATTACTTCCCTTTTTTGTTTTATTTTTCAAAGCTCCTATTTAGGTGTTTTGCTTTGTCTTCTAGTTATTAGTGTACAAATGAAGGACTGCTATTGTTGAATGCTTAAAGTAAAAGCACTTAGTAGAGTCTAAACTATTTATATATAACTTGTATCGCCTTAATTCAGTTACTGGTGTCCCATATGGAGGCCTTATGCTGTTCCAAGTTTTTAAATTGACATGTCCAGCTAAACATAATTGCTGGCAGGTTAATCTTATAAACTAGAATGAAGCGGGAAGGTAAACAGAATACTGCGTGGTAACTGATAGGCAGGTTGTGATAGTAGAAAATTGTCATCATAGTGAGAAAAGACTCAGAGGAGTGTAAAGGACTTTTGCATTGCTCTTCTTACAAAAGGTTGTCTTTTGTGGTCCCACTTAAGAAAACATTCTAAAGTATACACTGAAGGTAAAATCTAAATTGAGGGTAGGTTTAATATGCATTGAAGATTTTTCAATGTTATTTCAGTTCCTCATATAAAATACTGGTGCTAATCAGCTTTGTCCAATAGAATAGCAAGAACGTGTTTGAAAATCATATATTTTGCTTTGAACAGATTACAGTTTTTCATATTGGGTCAGATGAGCATCAAGACATTGACGTTGCGATACTTACAGCATTGCTAAAAGGTGAGACTTAAAGAGAATTTAGAATCCCCAGATATTGTAGTTCAGTGATTTTATGCTGGAATACTTATTTATAATTTGTAGGAAACTTTTATTTTTAAGCAAATATTTATCTACTACTTTTTCTCATTTCGCAGTGTCATCATCGTTCATGTGTCATAACTAATGAAATACCTTCTTGTTTATATGTATAAATAATCCCTATAATAATCCCTGTATAACTTATATTGCATTACTATACAATTTATATAGTTTATATTGTGTTAGTTGATTTGTCCACTTCAAGAAGTAAGAATGTTCATTGTTTTCACATCTTAATTCATTTAACTTTTTTCATTGTGTTTTGTTTCTTAAGGCACGAATGCATCTGCATTTGACCAGCTTGTCCTCACACTAGCGTGGGATAGAGTTGACATAGCCAAAAATCATGTTTTTGTTTATGGGCAACAATGGCTGGTATGTATGAGTCTAGATTAAGCAGAATGGCATTTTCTGTAAAGAATAAGTCTTTTTGACTTGAAATAGTCTATAGAAGACGTTTATTTTAGGATCCTAATTTCTGAAGAGCTGATAGAATTTTTAATTTTTATTGTGTGCTTAAAAATACTCCAAGAATTTGAGAAATGTGCTGAGTATCCCAAATAAGGGAGAAAAGACACTACAAAAGGTGAAAGTTGAATTCATGTTGTTCTATATTTATTTATTTTATTTTTATTTTTAATTACACAATCATCTACTGTTCTTAAAAAGAAGCCAATAGAATACATATATTAACTTTGGCTGGCAGCACGGCTTTCCCTTTCAGGGAGAAGTACCTGTTTTGTAGTTTGTAAATTAGTTTGAAAAAGTGCTCTTTCCTTTTCCCCTATTACTATAAAGATAAAATACAGTCTTGTGGGACTGTGCAGACAAAAGTGCATGCTGGAAGGCTTGATGATAGCAGTGATTATTTTGAGCATTTGCCTTTGAAGCCAGTTGCACTTTAAATGTTTTACATCTTCCTACCTTTCATCCAGCATCAAAGTATGAGAACAGCTGTACTATGTCAGACTAAATGTCACTTTAGCCCAGTACACTGTCTCTGAGCATGTCCATAAGAGATCTCTCTGGAAGAATGCAAGACCAGAGAGCAAACAGCGGTAAGTCCTCAGAACGTTCTCTTGTCATGTTATTGTGTGAAGCTCAGGGGATTTCCTGAAACCAGCGAGGCATCTTTGCAGACATAAAAGCATCTGCCCTCTGTAAAGGAATGAGATCAATTTGTAACCTAAGTGTACTTACACATTTTTACTGGTTCTCTCCTGCCTCTACCCTGTATTTATTTGTTGTAGGTTGGCTCTCTGGAACAGGCCATGTTAGATGCCCTTGTGATGGATAGAGTTGCATTTGTAAAACTTCTGATTGAAAACGGTGTAAGCATGCACAAGTTTCTTACAATTCCCAGGCTGGAAGAACTTTATAATACAGTAAGTGAATGACTGCTTTTTAAACAGACTGCTTTTTATTTGCTCAGTGTTGTGTGCCGGGTCACATGCGGCAGCCTATGTGCCATGTGATGCTGCTAAGGGCAGTCCCTCACAGGAGGTTAGGGTTGAGAAGTGCAAGCTGTCTGGCTGCTCTCGAGTGCCCCAGCTGCCTTCAGCCTTGCCCCAAAAGGCACCACGGCCAGGTTGTCAGCAAGATGTTCATTTGAGTCCAACATATGGGTATAGATACTAAAGGGAAAACTGCAGCGCAGTTGTGTAACGTATGAAATGTGTAAAACATGGAAAGCCAGGGGACAGAAAGTTGCACATAAAGTCCATAGACAGTATTGTTAGGGCTTTGTAAGATAAATTCTGTATGTAACTGTTGGTGTTAGCATAATAATTGTAGAAATAGCTCATTTTGTGAACTTACATGGTTATTAACATAGCATAGAAAAATTGTTTCCTTGAATTTAAACATTTAAAAATTTAGGGAACTTTTGTATAGCATTAAGTACTTACTAAAAACACACAAAACTTTTGACAAAAACTTAGTAGTGAGTAGTATACAAATAAATTTTAGGCTTGCATTAATGCTCTCATCTGGTTATGACAAGAAAAATCTTGAAATTAATTTTTTAATAGACTTGTATATAGGCGACCACATGATCAGACTTTTTAAACTAATGTTTTATGGAATTGCTTTTTATCAAGATCTGTGTTGGTGCCAGGGTAACCATATATCTGAAAGTAAAACAGTTCCTACCTTCAGGGAAAATCAGAAAAAAAGGAAGAAAAATCATCTCAGGAAGAAGTGGGAATGTTCAGATTACAAATTTAAGAAGTAAAGGAGCTTTTACAGTGGATTCTTCAATTCTCTAAACTTGAGTATCTGCCTATTTGTGCTCCCATAACTTAAAATGGCTATTTGCTAAAACTTGTTTGTTTAATTTTATAACAAACAATATGCATATTGGTGTGTGCATTTTTTTTTTTTTTTTTCCTTTGGGGACTAAGTATAGGTGTATTAATTGGGATTCAAATTAGAAATATTGAAGTTGTAAAATAAAACAATAAGGAAATACTATATACTTAATATTACAATTGGAAATATTTGCCTTTAATGATTAATGCTTGTTTTTAAAAATCTTTAATTTTTTTTTTTGAGACAACATGTGATTAAGACTGGAAGACTTCTATTGTGATCTTATATTGTCTTTGCGCTTCTAATTTCTTGTTCCAACCTTCTTTTTTTTTTTCTGTCTTTTATCAAGAAACAAGGCCCAACTAATCCAACGCTCTTTCATCTTGTTCGGGATGTCAAGCAGGTATGTTGTAAACTAGCAATATTAACTTCAATATTAACTTTTAGGAGTGATGGTTGTGGGGTGGTGTTTGTTTGTTTTGTTTTCCTTGATGATTTGTCTTGTTCGTCAATTTAATCTGGAATTTATTAATTAGGTTTGAAGCAGTAAGATACCTCTCTGCAGTCATTCTGTGCACTAACCCTGTCGAGACTCTTGTGTCTCTCTTTTCCCCCGGCCCTTGCTTCTGATTTGTTTTGCTCTCTGAGGGACTGGAAGCTGATGTGCACAGGTGGAGTTGTTTTGACTGTTAAAACAGACAAAACCCACAGCAGCAAAACGTGTTGTTATCATTGCTTGTATGCTTCTGGCTTGTATGATCTGCTAGGGAAGATCATGCAGAACAAGTACAACCTTGTCTGCTTTGAAACTACTTAATATTGAGCAGTGTAGATAGTTTTTTATCATGAAAGGATTGATTTTCTTTTTTTCTTCGTAATTTAGAATTATGATGTAACGTGTAGAAACATTCTGATCTTAATTCTGAGATTAAGATTATAATTTGCAAAACTAAAAGTACCTTTTGTATTTCTAGGGAAATCTTCCTCCAGGCTATAAAATCAACCTGATTGATGTGGGACTGGTTATTGAATATTTGATGGGAGGAACCTATAGATGCACCTATACAAGAAAACGCTTTAGAGCTATATACAATAGTCTCAGCGGGAACAGTCGGGTATGTAGCAGTTGGATAATAAGACAAACTGCTTCATATGTTTATGGTGAAAAAATAAAGTTTTTTTTTTTAAGAATTTCCTTGCTCTATCATCCACATTCCTTTTCTGTTCCCCCTTTTCCTACTTGCAGAGGGAGAATGGGTGCTAAACATGCTGACTCTTCAAGACTATCCCGAATTCTTGACAGTTACGCTCGTTGCTTTACTTATTTTTTTGAATTGTTTTAAATTTGACACTTACACATTGAATGAAAGCTGTAACTGTTAATGATATATATAAATTTATCACTGTTTTATGACAAAGCAAGTGTTTAGTTGCTCAGCTGAGCATCTGGCTGTAAACAGTGGATTTATATAATATCTTGTAGGTAGGTGTTTAGAGGAAAAAAAAGAAAAAAAAATGTGCTGTCATTCTTGTTACAGCGATCTGGGCGAAATCCTTCGAATAATACTCCTCAGATGTGTAAAAGCCACGAGCCTTTTGGTAACAGGGCAGATAAGAAAGAAAAAATGCGACATAATCACTTCATCAAAACAGCACAGCCGTACAAACCAAAGGTACAGATGCGAGAGGGCATGCGGTGGTGTCTCTTCCTTTTTAAACTTTAAAGAGGAGAGAACCTGGGTGACATCTGAGTGCCACTGAATTAAATAGCAACTATTTTAGTGTAAAGCTGGAATTTCAGACTTGCCTTCATGCTTGTTCATAACCTCTTCAGCATGCTTACAGGGTTGTGTAAAGAATGACTATCAGTTTCCCAGATAAACTCTTGTACGTGAAGGAGCAAAAGCTTTTCCTTGGCATAGCTGCTGCAGTAGAAGAGTTATATGGTTGTGTAGATGGGCATGATTTGGCTCTGTTACTATAAGTTTTGATGACTTTCTTCATTTGTTTTAGGTTATGTTAGTTACTACTTTTCTGTTAATCTGTCAATCAAACCAGCTCAGTCTTTCAGTTGCTAGAATAAATTACATTCGAACTTTCGAAAGAGATTGAGCTGCTTCTCGAATACGTTCAGAAATTCAGTTCTGTTGCTATAAATGCATATTACTTGAGCTGTTATATCATTGTATTTTATTACAATTTCTGATGAACAGTTCGGAGATTTAAATTGTAACTTTCTGATCGTATTTTAAAGATTGACACTGGTGCGGAAGAGGGAAAAAAGAGAAGAACCAAAGATGAAATAGTAGACATAGATGATCCTGAAACGAGACGTTTTCCATATCCTCTCAACGAGCTTTTACTTTGGGCAGTGCTAATGAAGAGGCAGAAGATGGCCCTCTTCTTCTGGCAGCACGGGGAGGAATCCATGGCTAAAGCCTTAGTTGCTTGCAAAGTATACCGTTCAATGGCGTATGAAGCAAAACAAAGTGACCTTGTTGATGACACTTCAGAAGAACTGAAGCAGTATTCCAAGTAAATTACCCTTTCTTGTAGTTAAAGACCTGTTCGTGAATTTCCTATACAACATAGTAGGTTACGCTTGAACAAAATCCTAACTATTCTTTTAGAATACTTGAAAGTTGAATTGGTGGGAGGGGGAAGTGTTTTTGTTGTGTATTTAGGTATTGCCCACTTTAGTTAACAAATGGCACATTCAGTGCCATTATAATTTTACTTCTGAATGGCTTTTTACTTCACAGTATTTTAACAATTATATGTAGTCTGTGTATGTTTTTAATGGAAGTCACAAATCTACACATTGTACTTTTGAATTACAATGCAGTATGAAGAACATCTGCCAGAAAGCAGGAGAGGTAAAGTCCCCTCAGGTTGCATTGCTGAGAATTCGATTTTACAGGAAAATAAAGCTTGAACACACGATCATCTGCATACATACCAAGTTTTGTTTGATTTGATGCCTTTTTTTTTTTTTAAAATCCATTCTAGTGAGTTTGGTCAACTGGCAGTTGAACTGTTAGAGCAATCCTTCCGACAAGATGAGACTATGGCAATGAAATTACTCACCTATGAGCTTAAAAATTGGAGTAACTCAACTTGTCTGAAGCTAGCAGTGTCCTCAAGGCTTCGTCCTTTTGTGGCACATACTTGTACACAAATGTTGTTATCTGATATGTGGATGGGAAGGCTGAATATGAGGAAGAATTCTTGGTACAAGGTAAGCATCATCACTGTTCATTGTTGGTACAAGAAGGGTGAACAGGATATACTTTCATTATGCTTAAATGGAAGGAAAATATGTGTTTTAAATACTATTGGAATAAAGCTGTTATCACCTCTACTTTGCTTAAGTTAATATTCTGTAAAATAGTTTTTCTATAATAAATATTTCCAGCTTTGATTATGTTGTTAACTGTTCTTTTGATACTCTATTGTCTTTTCAAATAAGGTACAGAAATGTAGAAGGCAGAAAACAGGCAAGTAGCCTTTAATCAGAGGCTTAAATAAATCATGTGAATACTAATCCACTACTAAAAATATAGTGGTAAAAAAATTAACAGTAAAAAGAACAAGTAAAACTGTAAGAATATAGTTTCATGCATTTTTGGCTTTTCAGGCTGTACTTGCGACTAGATGTAGAAAACCTTTTATATACTTTATTTTGAAGGAAGAAACTGAGCAAAGGGAGGATACAGAGTGAAACAAATTAGGCAAACCAGCAGTATGTTTTCTAATGGTGCAGTGTATGGTACAGATCAAGTGAACCAAAATGAGAATTGCATATTTCCTTGAGATGGTGTAGCAAAAACTTATTGCTGTTGGTCATGTAGTGAAATACAACTTTGCTGCAAAATACCAACAAGCATCTCTTAACTTGTGATGTACTAAAATCCTCTTTGATAACTGATTCGCCATTTTCCTGCTTGCTCTTTAACAAGCTAATGACAAAAGCTTTTTTTTTTTTTTTTTTTTTTTTTTTTCTCTCCATCTTTATCTTAGCTTTCATTTGTTTTACCATGATACCATGAGTTGAAAAACAACAGACTCATGTATACTTTTAAGGCTGCTTTGGCAGTACCCAATTCCAGAGTTTCTGGGCGGTAGACTGAGGAGCAGAGTGTAAACAGGTCATCTCTGGATCATCAGGCTTGGAGCACATTCTCTCTAGTGGCTTTTGGTTCTGGCATTTATTGATTATTCCCCTTTCCTATTTCCTCAGGTCAAGGAACACTCTATGTATGTCATCTTTGCCTCTTAAGTATGTATATAAGTAACAGCAACTAATTATTTTTCTACAATTTTTTTGGTCTCACTAACAAAAAAGAGAGATTTGGCTTGTACTCTTACAGGGGATATTCTGTATGTTGATGTATTCTGGTATTTTGATATAGCTGTGAACTATTTTAAAGGTGTTTGCACTTAGTCTTCATCTTTTCCAGGTGATACTGAGCATTTTACTCCCTCCTGCTATACTGCTGCTGGAATACAAGACCAAGGCTGAAATGTCACATATTCCTCAGTCTCAGGATGCACATCAAATGGCAATGGATGACAGTGAAAACAACTTCCAGAATGCAGCAGATGAAATACCTATGGTAACACAGGGGAAAGGGATGCAGAAATAATACAAGCATCTCTTCTAATTTAAATAATAATTACATTTTAAAAATAGAATGAGCTAAAATCCCCAAACAAATCTCCAAAATCATGTATTTCTGTATCTGAAGTTAACAACACTTTCATCACCTTTTAGGAGGTATTTAAAGAAGTAAGGATATTGGACAATGCTTCGGAAAAGCATGATATGGAGACACCAGCAAAACCAAAAAAGCTTCCAATTACCCAGAAATTTTATGCATTTTATCATGCCCCAATTGTGAAGTTTTGGTTTAATACGGTGAGTTTTATTCTGTGTATTCTCTGTAATGTGTTCCTATTTGGAAATCTAATACAGATTTGGGGATTTTCTCAATATGTAGCTCTATGGGTGTGCAGTGTGGTGGGTGTGTTGTTGTTGTTTTTGTTTTTTCTTGGTGAGGTGATTAAGAAGGAGTATTTAGCATGAACATTTATTTGGGACCAAACAATTAGTTTCATCCGTGTTTAGCAATAAATCCATCATGATTCATTAGGTTAAAAAGTGTTCCTATGAAAAGTGTTCATAAACAACTTTGATTAAAGCATTAAAGCATATTAAACTCTATTTTTTATTGCAGGAAAAAAAAAATTTACTGTTGCTACTTTTCTTCTTAGTAATAGTATCTTATGTATCTTATACATAAAATGTATCTTATTTTAAATAATAACTTTTCCACTAAGGTAAATGTAGTACTGTAATTGCATATGAAGCTTTTATTTTAAACTACATCAGAAGAATCTGAGTATCTTTATGAAGAAGGCTTATGTAACTTTATGAATAATTTTCCTTGCTGTTTTTAGTTGGCATACTTAGGATTTCTCATGCTTTACACATTTGTGGTGCTTGTGAAAATGGAGGAATTGCCATCTGTTCAAGAGTGGATTGTCATTGCCTACATATTCACATCAGCAATTGAGAAAGTTCGTGAGGTATGTCTGCATAATTGGTGACTCCATGGTTCTTTGTTGATTACAACAAGATGCTTTAATCTGACCTAAAAACAAAAACCTCAGGAACCTTGAACATCAGAGTACATGATGTAATAGCTCTCTCTTAAACTTTGAAACTGTCAAAACCTCAGGAACCTTGAACATCAGAGTACATGGTGTAATAGCTCTCTCTTAAACTTTGAAACTATCAAAACCTCAGGAACCTTAAACATCAGAGTACATGATGTAATAGCTCTCTCTTAAACTTTGAAACTATCAAAACTTGTAGCTTACATCAAATAGGTGTCTTGGACTTGCTTTTGCATCTCTTCTGTTTAGAAGGTGGCTATATTTTGGCTTATTTGGGTTTTGCGTATGCCTTCCCCTCTTCCTTTTCCCTTCCCTCTTTCCCTGGCTCAAATATACCTCAGATTCTGCCACTATGACCAAGACAAAATAAAACAAAAAGCTTTACCTAGGCATGATAACTATTATGGCTACAACTTGCTGATAAGCAAAAGACTTTTTAAAAAAAATTCTAGAAGAAAATCTTTTAAATGGAAGAGCTAATTCATTAACCTGGTTACCTCAAGGTGCAACTGGAAGACAAAAACTAGAGCTTGCTTTTGTAGCAGTAGCTGTCTTGGGGCTGGCGGGGAAGTAATGAACAGAATAAAAGCACTGTCTTTATACATTGTTCAAGCAGATGGGAACATAATACAACCTTCTCCTAGTTCCGAAGCTGATTCACTTAAATAGAGCTTTTTGCATCCCTCGGTTTTAACATGCAAACAGTAATACATTTGAGTAGATATTTTACATTTGCAAGTATAAAAAAAAAATACTAATTCTCACTGACCTGACTTTTTTTTTTTTTTTTTTAAGATCTTTATGTCAGAGGCTGGGAAGATTAATCAGAAGATTAAAGTGTGGTTTAGCGATTACTTCAATATCAGTGACACAGTTGCTATTGTCACTTTCTTCATTGGGTTTGCATTAAGATTTGGAGCAAAGGGGAACTTTGGTGAAAACACTTACAAAGAAAATTATGTTTTTGTTGCTGGAAGAATAACATACTGTCTCAATATAATTTTTTGGTATGTGCGATTACTGGATTTTCTAGCTGTAAATCAACAGGCTGGTCCCTATGTTATGATGATTGGTAAAATGGTAAGTACTAGTTCTGGGTTTTCTTGCATATGTGGTTTCTAGCACAAAACTTTGACTTATATTTTGTATTAAAACACCTTTGAGTCTTGCCACAGCCCAAAATACAAAATGGGTTGTGCCTTCCTGTTCACATAGTCTTTCATATCTACTTGCTACTCTTAAGCCAAAGGTGTTGCCCTCTGGCTCATTGTTCTTCTGATATCAAAAAAGATTGAATTAATTTAAAATAATTTATTTCTCTTCATGACAATATATGTGAGTTGCCCTAAATTATTTTAGGTAGCCTTTCACAATTTTTTTAAGTTGGGAGCTGAAAGTACCCATGCACTGGCACTGTGTGTTTTTTGTTTGTTTGTTTTCTTCTTCTCCTTTGAAGTGGTTCTTACAAAATTGAACCCTGTTCCTTAAAAGGAGGGGATCCAGTTACATGGTTTTCCACTTTGATTTATTGCTGGGGCATAGGTGTTGTTTCATACTCCGTAATCAGCCCTTGGAAAACTGCACATGTGTTTTGTACAGCTATTCAAAAAATTAGAAAGGATGTTTCTCTTTATCAGCTACTATTCTTCCACATAATAGGTATTTAAGCATTATGAAGAAAATCTACCAATTGCCTTTTGGCCAAGAATAGTAAATGTGCTGTAAGCAAGGACACCAGGAAACAAATTTTCTGATTGAAATATAAAATGCTTCAAACTCTTTTCATTACGGAATATGCACAAGACATTAAGCTTATACTGTAACTGTGAAAAGTTGAAATTATGACTTTGTGGGATTAAGTGTGTGCTCTGTTTCTGTTTGTTAATAGGTGGCCAACATGTTTTACATTGTGGTGATTATGGCACTTGTACTGCTTAGTTTTGGTGTTCCTAGGAAGGCAATACTGTATCCTAATGAAGCACCGTCTTGGACTCTTGCTAGAGACATTGTGTTTCATCCATACTGGATGATTTTTGGTGAAGTGTATGCATATGAAATTGATGGTAAGACACTCCAGTTCTTAAATGAATAATAAAAGAAATTTTTGGGCAAGGTCTTCTGAAGCTCTTATTTTATGAAGTGAAATGCCTTGTAGTGTTGACATTTTGCCTCAGGTTACTGAACTACCTTCTCTGTGTTCACATGCATAAGTTCTCAGCTTGACATCTAATATTCTCACTTTTTCATTTTCCTGTCTAAAGCTTTAATGGCTTAAACTTGAACAGAGTTTCTTATGAAGTTACTCCTAGCAATACTTTGTATTTTTTTTTTTCTATACAGCTATCATGACAAAATTTTGGCTAGGTGTTTGGCGGGGAAGGGAGGAATTATCAGATTAACACTGTAGTATTATTATTCTATGTCATTAATCAAACTTTATCTAGCATATTGCTACTATATGGGGATTTACTGAACTGCAGAACAGTGTGTCATGGTTATAAGTGGTTTTTTTGCTTATGTTTTCAAAAAGGCATTTGTCTTCTGTCATAACTGTGAGTGCTAAAAGCTTGTACCTATTTTCTGTGTGTGTTTGGTTTTTTTCCCAAAATAGTATGTGCAAAAAATTCTGATGAAAAAGTTACTCATCTCTGTGGGCCAGGAACATGGTTGACCCCATTTCTTCAAGCTGTCTACCTCTTTGTACAGTACATTATTATGGTTAATCTCCTTATTGCATTTTTCAAGTAAGTATTTGAATAACTGATAATGGTTAACTCTTTGCTAATCCTTTTTCAGATTCATATTTGACTTTTAATAGATTTAATAGACTGGAAATTTCTGAAAAAAAGGTACTGAGCTTAGCTGAAATAAGTTCATAACTCCTAGCTTTAGAGCAAAGTCTTTTCTTGATGGTATTTAGTCTCCATTACAATCCTTTATCTTTCTTACTTAACTGTCTTCAAAAATCAATTTAGTTATTAAAGTGTATAATACTTGATATGTTAAAATGCTTCTTTTTGTTTCTTCTCAGCAATGTCTATTTACAAGTAAAGGCTATTTCAAATATTGTGTGGAAGTATCAACGTTATCATTTCATTATGGCCTACCATGAGAAACCCGTTCTTCCTCCACCGCTTATTATTCTTAGCCACATGGCTTCCCTGTTCTGTTGTATATGTAAAAGAAGAAAGAAAGACAAGACTTCAGATGGGCCAAGTATGAACAGTTTTATTATTTTTATGCAAATAAAGCAGACTGTCAGAACAGTGTTGGCTTCCAAGTTCATAAGCATACTGCTATCAATAAAAAGAAGTAGCTTCTAGTATTCAGTACTTTTGATTTTGCATAACACTTGAATTCCCTTTGAAGTGCTGAGGTGTTCTTACAAGGGGGATGGCTCCTAGAAAATCTCCTTTTAGACTAACTTAAATCAAAAATAATAAAAAGATTTACAGGAAACTCGGTGTTTTGATAAAGCTAATGGGGAAGTCCATCTCGCTCCCCACCCCCCAAAAACAAACACAGTTCGTCTTTATTTAAAAGCTTTTGTGAATCTCTCTCTCTCTTTTTTTTTTTTTTTTTTTTTTTTAGGTTCAAATGATAAAATCCAACTAAGGAATCTAAGCCTATTCCACAATAATAAGAATGAAAAAGGAGTATTGGAGGGGCTTAAGAATATGCACATTGTGCACAGATCATCTCAGAATTAGTATTTTTATTTTAATTGAATCCTTTGATATTGATTTTTTTCTGTAGCAAGGAGAGAGAGAGAGAGACCTAGAAAGCATTGAGTGTTTTTTGTTTTATCATCTTTTGTAAAGTTATGGCTGTGAATTTCCATCACCTCAACTACCTTACTATATGTGCATCTCTTGAACTGTTGTTTTCTCTTTAGAACTCTTCCTGACAGAAGAAGATCAAAAGAAACTTCATGATTTTGAAGAGTTGTGTGTTGAGATGTATTTCAATGAAAAGGATGATAAATTCCATTCTGGAAGTGAAGAGAGGATTCGAGTCACTTTTGAACGGTATAGTCTTTATAAATAAAACTTGTGAACAGAGAAACTTATAGCTTGGAGAGGAAGAAAGGAGCTGTAGGCCCTTTATTGATATGTATTAGTTTTCAAAAGTGTGTACAAACACTGTTACAAGAGAGTCCAGCACTCTTATATTGCCTTACCAGTTTCAGAGATTTCCCCCTTCCCCCTTAGGTGAGCAAAAAGGTTGCAAGTTCTTTTGCCTTTTGAGAACTTTTCACAGATACTTCTTTTTTTTTCTTTTTTTTCTTCTCCTCAGAGTGGAGCAAATGTGCATTCAGATAAAGGAAGTTGGTGATCGTGTCAACTATATAAAGCGGTCACTGCAGTCTTTAGATTCACAGATTGGCCATCTACAGGATCTGTCTGCTCTAACTGTGGACACTCTGAAAACACTGACTGCACAGAAAGCTTCAGAAGCTAGCAAGGTTCATAATGAAATTACACGGGAATTGAGCATTTCAAAACATCTGGCACAAAATCTCATCGATGATGGCTCTCTAAGATCTTCTGTATGGAAAAAACACAGCATTGGGAATGTTTTTGGTACTCTTCCTCAAGGAGGCCTTGAGAGAAGTAATGCTTTGCTCTGTAACATTTCTATACGTGATGACAGAGAAGGCCAACATAAGACAATTGGTCAGGAATTAGGTCCAGTTCCCCGAAGAGAAGAAATAAACTTTCAAGAGGCAGGTTCCTCAGGCAGTGCCTTATTTCCAAATGTCATTTCTCCTCCAGAACTTCGTCAACGAATACAGACTGCAGAGATCTCAAAATCTGGTAGCAGGAGTAAAAAATTAGGCAATTCGTCCAACAGCATGCCACATGTAACGTCCCCAACAACTAAATTTTTTGTTAGCACGCCATCTCGGCCCAGTTGTAAAAGTCAGTTGGATTCTTCAATAAAGCATGAAGAGACTGTTTGCTCTAAGCCTACAGAAGGAGATAATAATGTAGAATTTGGTGCATTTGTGGGTAAGTATAATAAAGTAGATTCTAAATGTCCTGAAGTCATTATTAGTTGCTCTTATCCTCTTGCTTCTGGCTCTGCTTGCCTTGCTTTCGCCCAACCTTGTGTTGAAAATGGAGGATACGTTAATTGTGGTTTTATTCATGATGAGAGTGACACTAATGATAACTACAGCTGCAGAGCTGACAAGTGTGATCAGCAGACCTCTGTCAACTTATTGAAGAACAATACTGAAACGAAGTCGTCTCTGTCAACTTGCGATGTGACATCAACAGTCAACTGTAACACAAGTGGTGGCTCACATGGAAAACTGAATATTAGAGATGAACTTTTCCAAAGTCAAGATGTCCTTGCAATGGAACTACAAAACCAAGATTTATGTTCTAGCATCCTTATGGGACTACTTCAAAAACTGTGGATCAAATCTAAGCCACAAGGTTTGACTTATCAAGAATTGTATGGTATTCTGGGTGTATTCCGGTTGAAGGTGACTTTATTCTACTGTTATGCTCTGCTTTTTTTTTGCTTTTAACATCTCTAATTTCCTTATGTTGCTTGGATTTTTTTTTTTTTTTAAACTTAAAAATTGTTATTTCTTTACAATTCTGTCACATAGACAATATTTTTCAGGAAAAAAATAGCTATTGAGTACAGCAGCTTTGTGCAATTAGCATCTTTTACCTCGTAGAGGCATTTTAGACAAACTTTGGGGAACTTATTACAAAGATCCTACCTTTTCATTGCACAAACTAAAAATATTGTCTATTTCTTGACGAAAATTACAGAAGACTTTTTAGGCTGATGGAATCATGGACAAACATCTTTGTGGTATCTGTGTCAAGCTGAGGGATCCTCCTGTACTATGTTTCTAAACACGGTTGTCATTGGGATCTTCCACTGTTACCTGTGCTAATGTATCTTTTGGCGGTCCATTTGGAAGCTTCCAAAGTCCCTTTCCGAAATACAGCATTGTGCCTCTCCTTGAGTTTTGCTTAACAGTAAAAAGATGTATATTTTTGGTTAGAGTGCCTACATGTTTGAATGATAAAACAGTGGCAGATTCATTGCAAAACACAGGTGTGGGTTTACTAACTGATACTTCAAGATAGGTAATGCTTTAGGTTAGGCTTAGCATATAAAACAAGATGGCAGTCTGGAATTGCCAAGTTGCCTGTAGAAGTGTTATAATATCCCTGTTGTTTTCAGTGTATTTCAAAAGTTCGTTTAAGATGCAAGCATTTAACCCTTTAGACAAGGGCTTGTTCTACTGCAAGACTTGGAGTGCTAAGAAGATAACTCAATGCACTAGCATTTCTAGACTTGTGTATTTGTGGGAAGAGTATTTGTACACTGACTGGCTACTTGTTTATAACTTCCTCATGATTTAAGAAACAAAACACTATTATTCGTAAAGCAAGACTGAAAAATAACTGCTTTGGTGATTGTATAACTCTATCTAGATCTTTGAATGTACTTCACCACTAATAACTTCATATACTAACTATACTTATTTTATCAAAGCCAAATTTTTATCATATGATCCTGTGATATGTAGCATTTAGAACATACTCTTCATTCTTACTGTCTAGATTGTGTGAAACTTTTGGTAGGGCACAGCTTTACCCGCTCAGTTCAAATAGGTCTTCGTTTATTGTAAAACCACATGCTTGATCAAGCTCAAGAATGTTTTTGGCAGCTCAGATGATGGAGGGTATGTTGTAAAAGCTACTACAGAAAACTGTCTGCTTTTCCTTCATTTATCACACTTGCAAAAAATATGGCAATTTGGCCTATCCGGTTGCTTCATGTAAGACATGAACACGAGAATTTTTTAGAATGTTAATTTTGCGGTTTGAATTGAGGTGCTTTGCACCTTAATGTGGGAAAAGCAATAGTTTTCTCTTAATATATTGTCCCAAAATTTGATTTAATTTTTGTGTATTTGAAAAAATTTCTCTAGTGAAATCAGGCATGCACAACTTAAATGGAAATTTAATGACTTGTAATCCTTTGTTATGATGATACAAACTATTTGGCATGGTCAGATTATTGCACATTGCCTTGGATTTTGAATACTCTTCTTTAATTCACTGTGCCAAAGGTCACAGAGACAGCATGGAATTACAGCGGTTTAAAGAGGCAGCAAACAGAATTAAAGAAAGGAGTGCTGATATTGAGGTAAGCTCGGAAGATTTCCCATGAAACTTGGGTTCATGGGGACAGTGCCTTTTTTCTTTTTAATTCTAACTTCATAATATGTTTTGAAAAAATGTAAAAGCAAATATAATTACAGATCTTACGCATGCATTCTTGCCACGATGTGTTTATATATCTATTCAGTTTTATGATAGAAGTGTAGTGGAAAGCCATGCAATTGTAACTGCACATCAGTACTGTTGCTTAATAATATGATGCTAATGAAATGTTAAGAAAGATCTGATTGTATGAAAGCCGAGATGATGAATATAACTATCAATTAAAATTAAGATTAAAACTATATGTAAATTAGAATGCTTAGTGTTGTCACATGAAACACTTGACTCTTATAAGCTTCAGGATGGATGTAGCAAAATTTCAGTGAATTAGTGACATTTTATCGAGCAAGATGTTAATGTATGTGACTTAAGGGACCATGCAAAAATTTCATTTCATTTCCAGGGTGGGAAAAAGGCTTTTCAAGGAGACTTCTATGTGATGTATAATTTCGGTATCCTTAAAGAATAATAAAAATAACTATAGTAAAGTTATTAATCATATTAATCCTTTTCTCTGGATGTTAGAGTGTATTTAAAAAAAAAAAAAAAAAAAAAAAAGTAAAACACACACATTTTTCTTGCTTTGGCTGCTAAGATAAATGTATTAGAAAATACAAGTTCCCATTTGCAGTTACCTGTTGTTTGAGGTAGACTCTGACATGAGAATTTAGTCTTGACTGTTTGCAGTGCAAGTGTTCTGTTGAAGTGCTTCTTCTGGACCATCTGATATGTATAATGTGACCACAAAGAGTTTCTTTTTTTGTCTATTTTGCATGGATTTTCTGATAATAATTTTACAGGTTGCCTTATTTGTTTTTTAAAAGGAGCAACAGGAAGACTTTAAAAAAGCCATTTTGGAGGGTATAGAGACAACCAGACTTCAGGTAAGTGAAGAATCTTTATGATTTATTAGAGCCATGGTTGCTCCTCAATGCTGAATTTGTTCATTATAGTTAAAATAGGAAACTCAGCTTTCTTGTATCTTTACCCAAAAAAAATATTCGTAAAACGTTAAAGTAATTTTTTATTTTATTTTTTTGGGGGGGAGGTGGGAGGGAAACAGAGGGATTTTGATCTATTAAGTAGTTAGCCTTGTTTTCAACCAAAAAAAAAAACCAAAAAACAAACAAACAAACAAAAAAAAACCTTATTTGCCTTGATATTGCCAATGTCTTCATTTGGAAGACTGGCAGTAGAAAAGAGGGATAATGATAACTAAGATAATATTTCTTTTGCAGGGTCTTCAAACTGACTCCAACCTGAGGCATTCTGGTTCTTGCAGTGGATTTACTGACTATCCCCTGAACCCTTTGGTGATTCATTCAGAAGAATGTAAGTGTGCTGTCTCTTCAGGTGACCCAATTTTATCTCCAAATTGTTTTGACAGTAGGTATTCAAAGAGGATGCAAAAGAAACGCAAGAAGCTCTATCATCTTAACATCCATTACTGGCGTTTGCATCGGGTACTGTTCCGTTCTGGTGGTTCTAGTCATGCCAGATGAATCCTTTTGTTTTGCCTTTGCCACAAATAGTTGAAGTCATAAAAAGCAAAGTGATCTAGTCAACTCTGTGGGAAGCTTGCAGCAGTCATGTACGTGTGGATCAGGACTTTTTTTTATAAGAGCTGTGTTAAACTGTCTAGATATTACCTGTATTAGAAAATGAGTAACAGTAGCATACTCCATTCCTTGTCCAATTACGAATTTCTTTTAATTATAGTATATAACAAGAGTAGAAGAGCATCAAGTGAAGACACTCAGCAGATAGACTCTAAAGCAGCCTTGCTGACGGTTTGTATATTTATTTATTGATTACGTAGAAGAAACTGAAACTGAATGAATAAAAACAATGTATAAAAAACAATGATTTTGAGGCCCTTATTGTTTGAGGAGGGAACAGAAGGGGATCGGTTTTGACTGTGACAAAGTCTGCTTCTTGTATATAAGAAGTATTGTATTTTAGAATAGGAATATTTAAGTAACTCTTGAAAGAGTAATGGATATAATGCCTTTTCTGTTCTTTAAATTGTAGTTACCATTCCTAAGTTGTGCTCAAGTATTTTCTTTCAGTACAGTTTAATACAGCCTACAGAAATATTTCCACTATGCAGGTTGTGCTGCAAATTCGTAAAACATGTAAACTCCAAGAATTACACTAATTTTGCTTGAGAAACTGAAACCGCTTTTTTCTCCACTTTGATTTAAAGGATTGGTTGCAAGGTAGACCTTCAAATAGCAGCCAAATGTAAGTAAGCTCTCTGGTGACTTACTGTTTTGATTTGTGTGTGTGTTTTCACTGGTTTTGTTTTTCTTTGTTGTTCTTGTCAAGAACAAGGCAAAGGCTTTTCTCTATTTAAGTAATGGAATTTGTTCAGCATGTGAAATGCTTGGACAAGTTCCATGTAAATTAATGGGATCAAATATCAGAGGGCTAAGTACGTCCTTAAATGAAGAGGTCTATGTTGACACTTGCTAAGGAGCTGGCTTCCTGGTAAAGGTCTTTACCCAATGTTTCAAGCTGTAAATGTTCTCTGAAATCGTGTGACTGTTACTCTTGTTAACAATTATCCCCCGAGTTAATTGTTTGTTAAAGCCGTTACCTTATTAATCTGATAAGGGAAGCGTAAGCTGTTGTGAACAAGCTTTAATTAAAGCACCTCTGTGGGAAAGAGCTCTTGTGATGCAAACTGCCCATAATGTTGTGCGTGATCTGGTATTTAAAGTATAGTTCTAGAAACAGGAGGCTACTTAAAAGCCTTCCCTTACTGTGCTGTAATTAAGAAACCTGTACTGCCCTTGAAAAATAGGGTAAAACAGTACTGTAAAGTTAACAAGCAGACTCCAGAATAATGTGTCAAAATCAGTAAATACAAAACAAGTTTTTCTGAGAATTAATGACTACCTTTTTTTTGGTGGGGGGGGAAACATTTCACAGGCCATCTGAAGAAGATGCTTTAAATGGTAAGTTTATTCTTTCTCATATAAACAAGCTGGGAGCTTTTCATATAAGCAATAGTTTGGGTCTTACATGAGAATGTATTTAACTATTGATAATTTAGAGCTTACTGTACAGATGGTACTGTGGTAATTATTTTTCTTTTAATAGGTAGCCTACCATTGAGCACTGTAGGTTTTTTCCACCTCTTTTCTCTCTGCCTCCCTCTCTGCCTCCCTCTCTGCCTCCCTCTCTGCCTCCCTCTCTGCCTCCCTCTCTGCCTCCCTCTCTGCCTCCCTCT
>VZSV01000026.1:5514568-5529623 GCA_013398735.1 Nothocercus julius | reverse complement strand
GGCCGCCCCCGACGACGCCGACCTGCTCTACGCCCTGTGAGTCCTGCCGGGGCCGCGGGGGCCGCAGGAGGCGGCCGCGGAGCTAGAGGTGCCGCTGATCGGAGACGCTGCCGCTCCCGGTACCAGTTGCGGCTGGGTGGGCGTTAGGTGGTAGGAAACGGCCCTCAGCCTGGGAGAGGTGGCGGGTTTGGCTCCCCAGCAGTGCGGCTTTTCTGATATTTCCAATATCAAAATGAGGTTTAAAGTTACTTCGTTGGGAGGAAAGAACTGATAAAAGAGGGAACCTGTGTCCATCCCGTCTGTTTGCGATGTGCCGTCACTGCTGTTTCCAGTGAGGAAGGGTCATTTAATTCACAGTAATACTGCTATAAGCCGTGTACTCCTTCCGTCTTAAACATGGAGAAGTGTGGACAGTGTATGCCCTTGTTCCAGTTTTCCGTCAAAACTCCAGCTTTGGCTTCCGTACAAGGTCCAAAGCGGTTCCTGGTTTTGAGGACGCCCTGACTCTGCTCTGCACCCCGCGGCTGAGGCGCAGCCGTCCCGGTGCTCCGGCCGGGCCGCGTTTCCGCGCGCTGTGCTCGCTGCGTTCAACGGAACGGCCGTGCGGCCTTTCCCGGTGGTGCTGCGGGAGCGCCGAGGCCCAGGGTTGGCCCAGACCCTCCGGGTGCCCAGCGAGGCGCCGGGCGGGGAGGGAGGCGTCGGTGCGTGTTGTCCGCCTAGGAGAGCGGGAGGCGCCATCAGCGCTACAGATGGACGCTTTTGCCACCTCAATGCTAATGGGGTGACCTATAGTTTCCTATAGGCTTAGGAGGTCGTTATCACTGTATTAGCTCAGTGAAAGTAAATGTGAATTGACTTACAGTGATCCTGACACAGCAGGGAACTTTGCCTCAAGACAACCTCAGCTGCTCAAACGTAACACAAAGTGCTTTGTAGCATCTTAATTTCACACCGCTCTGTGCTTCTCCCTGCTAGCTGGAAATGCAGCTCTGTTTGCTTGGAGAGCTTGAGGGATTCCAGCAAGGACTCGATGGATAAGATGAACCACCTGTACCAAGGGCTCACGGGCCTGCGCAACCTGGGCAACACGTGCTACATGAACGCCGTCCTGCAGTGCCTCTGCAGCATGTCCCCCCTCGTGGAGTACTTCCTCTCGGGAAAGTACGTAGCGGCCCTGTGCAAGTAAGTTGTTCTATTCGCACTGATTATATTTTCTTACTGTCATTTCTGACAATAATTCTTATTGCTTCCTACTATCTGCAAAGACCCTTGAACAAAATGAGAGGCAATCTGAGAGTACCTATGTAGATTTTCTAAGTTTGTCTGTTTTGTTCCTGATTGGAAGGAGAGCTACCACATCATCATACTTTACCTGAAACTTTGTTTTTTTTTTTTTTTTCAAGGGAGAACGGTGAATCTGCGACTGCCTTTGGCTACCTGATGTCTGACATGTGGCTGGGGGAGTTTGACTGCGTTTCCCCGGAGGTTTTCCGTTCGGTCCTTGGGGAGCGGTACCCGGCGTTCACCAAGCAGACTCAGCAGGACGCACAGGAGTTCCTGATCTGCGTGCTCAACGAGCTCCACGAGGCTCTCAAGAAGGTGAGAGCCCACAGGGACCTTTGGGGCTGTCGCTGTTTCCTCTTCGGAACCGCTGAGCAAGTCGGAGCTCATCCTTCACAGACACTCACGTTTGACGTTAGGTGTGAGAAGCTGCCGGGATGACGTGGGAACTGCCCTGGGTAACCGAAGCACCGGCTCTGTCTGTCTGTGATGAAGGCTGACGAGCTAGTAGGGAGCTGGAAGGGGGTGCTGATAATAGCACTGGTAACAAAACAGTTTGAATACTGGTTATTGTCCTTGTCCTTTTATCTGGACACTCCATCTAGTTCTTTACAAACCAAACCGCAGCTCTGGACAATACCTGTAAGTATTGCTGTGGCCGATGAAAACCCTGGGACTTTATAATGAGTTCACAGACATCTAATGATTGTCACACTGCAAGAGCCTGTCCCCTCCCAGGCATCGTAAGGATGGCAGCTGGCATTCATGAACCATGTTATTCAGGTAAGGTCTTAGTAATGGGGAGCGTGGAACAGTATAGATTAAAGAGACTGTTTAGAAACAGTCTTACTGTCCATAGACTCTCTTGAAAAATTGTTAAGTATATGATGAAAATTTTAATGGCATGTGCAGCTGTGATTTGTTCTGTTTCTTCTGCAGCTTTAATTGTCAAGACACATGAAACACAGTCTTGTGAACATTAAATGCCATGAAGGCACTTGTGAAACAGTGGGTTACCTGTATTTTGCTGATTTCCCGCCCCCCCCCGCCCTTTTGTAGTCAAACAACAGAAGATGCCAAGGAAGTGCAACTGGTGCAAGAGAAAACAGAGTGATCGCCGGTGAAACATCTATTATCACACAGCTATTTGAGGGACAACTCAGTTACGATATTACATGCCTGGAATGCGAGACCACCACTGACAAACCCGAGATCTTCACGGTTCTTTCTCTCCCCATCCCCTCTGAGAGCGCGTGCTCTCTGCAGGTAGGACTTCTGACACTGGTAGTCTCTGCTTGAGATGGGAATAGGAGGCTTAGACTAATGCACGTCATTAAGAAGATGCAGGTTTTTAGGTGCTTGGGATCCCTGGGACCGAAAGGATGCTCTTCACATTGGGATCGGGTTCTCTGATGAGGGGGGTTTCTACACCAGCCTCTAGCCTGTGTAGAGGCTGGTGAGACGTGTGGGAGAGCTGCCCCTGAGCTGCCATGGGGTGAAAGACATGTGAAGATTGTTCAAAAGCAGCTGTGAGTGTTCATGAGCCTCGCTGTGCCACACTTCAGTTTGCAGAGGCAATGGGAAGAGATCTATTGACCTTATTTATTTATTTATTTACTTTCTCCCGACAGGACTGTCTCAGATGCTTCTTTCAGCAAGACACACTGACTTGGAACAACCAAATCCATTGTTCATGGTGTGGGACAAAACAAGATGCTGCAGTAAAGGCCAACTTAACCAAGGCACCAAAGATAATTATTTTTCATTTAAAAAGGTACAGTCTACATATGGTAGGGATTTGTGATACCTCAAGGTCACTTATATTTAGATAAAAATCATTAGAGCTAGGTCTTTTTAGTATTTTTGAAACCTAGGGGTTTCAAAATGGAGGATTAGATGAGTAGCGACAAAAATCAGACCCATCATACATTCAAGTCGCATTCCTAAAAATCTCAAGAGGTGTTTTTTCTTATTCTGTACTATACCCCACTTAAATGTTGAGTATTTGCTCACTCTTTGGATGATTCAGCTTCCCAGACATGTTTATATAGCATAAAACTATGTTATATAATGCTAGTATTTCTCTTTTAATACACTTTTCCCTCTACATGCTGAATTTAGCTTGTGTTCTCCCACATCACACTCTTAGCCATTCTATAAAAGATTAGAAGTAATTAAATGTTACATAATAAAGAGGCATCGAGCTTGGCAAGAAAGAGTTGTCGTCAGTGATGGTGCAGTCCAAACCCTATAGGACACAGCAATGCTCAGGCAGAGCTTTGACTTCTGTCTGCTCTCGGCACCTGTGGCCGTTCCGATAAACAGAAGCAGCCTGAAGCTACTTACTTGTTTTGCTAAACATCTCCTGTGGGTTTAGTGCGTTGTGTGTCGGTTTACGATAACGCTGCCCAGGGCTACAGGTCTTTGAGATTGCTGGGTAGTCGAGTGTGATTTATTCCTCCCCTTTTACTAGGGGAGCATTAAAGAAACTCCCCCAATTCAAGACCAAAGATAACCGGTATTTAAAGTAATTCCATTTTTTTATTTCAGGTTTGACTGTCAAGGCAACTACAAAAAGAAACTTTTAACTGACATTTGCTATCCGCTCAGCAACTTGGACCTGTCTCCGTACAGCTCCCCGCTCTTCCGCAGGAGCTGCAAGTACAGCCTGTGCGCTGTGGTGGTGAGCTTGGCCTCGCGCCCCGCCGGCACTGCCCGAGCGCAGGGCGACGTCCCGCTGCTCCGCCTTGGTCAGAGCAGTAGTGGCCTCTGTTCCAGGCACTTCAGCGGCTTGAAAAACAAAACCAAGCAAAACAGCCCAAATCCTACTCTGTCTCCACTGACAAGCGTGTCCATTGAGCTGAAGTGCTTCCTAAATAAAAGCGCCAGTAATAAAAAAAATACCCCCCTTCTCACTAGTGTGAAGGTGGTGCAGGCTCGAGACCAAATACTGCATTTGGTCGCCTGTAATCACTGCAGTCAGAGTCTGTGTGAGAAGATGGTCCCACTTTGCTTGGGTAGTAGGACACATGGCTATAGAAGAGTTCTAGTTTTAGAATTATCATTTAGCACATTTTTAAGTAACATTGTATGTTTCTGTATGTTCCTAATGTATGTTTTCCCCAGGGCTGCTACTCTTTCATACATGCAAATCCTTTTGTTCCACAAACATCATTATACAGTAATAGTCTGTAACCAAAGAGGAGAAAAGTTATTATGCACATCACCCCCTCCCCCTGGCATCCCAATTTTAGACAGTGAGCACCAGTGCGAAGCTGCAGCTTCCTCAGCCCTCCCAGCGGAAACTCACTGCTCCTGCAGGGACCTTGTCTGTAAATAAGGAGCCAGCAGTCTTTTGTTCTACCACTTACTGCCAGCCATGACCTGCTTATAGCAACCCGTATCAGGACTATCAGCTGGGCTGTAATTTTAGCATTACAAAATAGGAAAGCACAGTCACCATCTATGGACTGTTCACTCCATTTTGAAGTATTTATTTGAATTCATAATCCTCCTTGTAGGCCAAAGGGAGCTAGAATCTCTGTCCCACATGCAGACATGCCCTTTAAGAAATGATTGCCATTCCCCAGCTTTGGCTGCCAGGAGAGGGAGAACCTTCTGTTTTAATGAACCCTGTTTCTTGTTCCAGAACCACTTTGGCTTTCTGGACGGTGGCCACTACACTGCGTTCTGCAAGCACTCAGTCACCAAGAGCTGGTTCAGCTTTGATGATTCTCAGATCACGGCGATCCCCAACTCCTCCGTGCAGACTGCTGCAGCTTATCTCCTCTTCTACACCTGCCAAGCCTTCTCTGTGCCCACAAAAAGCCACTAGCAGCAAAAGACTTAACAGTGAGTAAGCCAGTGATCCAAGTTCATTGGCAGCATTAACTCAGTCCTGTTTCATCAATAAACTACAGTATTTGCATTACTGGATTATCTGCTGTGGTCTTTTAGAAGGTAATTTCTATAGCAAACTCTGGAGTTTTGGCTTTCAAGCCCACTGAGGAACATAGTTCCATTAGCCTATGGCCCAGCATTTATGTTTTCTGTGCCAGAATTCAAATGTTCCTCAAAAAAAAAAAAAAAAAAAAAGTAGTACTTGCTCCAGAAGCACTGGCTAGCAGAAGACAAGACATAAAAAGATGCTATTAATGCTATTATACCCGTTACACTCATGTTGTTTTTGTTCCCCCCAGCATCTCTAACTCCTTCCCAGGCTGTAAGCTCCTGGAAAACAATCAAACCTACTCTTAATTCCATTAGTAAAATATATGTGTGTAGATAAAAAGCTAGGATTTAAGATTTATGAAAAGCAAAACTAACCCAAAACAAGATCAGGGAAGTGCTTAAGATGCAACTATTTGTCTAAAAGTGTGTTAGTTCAGATGAAAAAAGAATGTATTTTCTAAAGAATCTCTGAACTTTGTGAACATGAGTTAGACTGTCATTATATAGAATTCTGGCCACTACACAAATGGTAGTAAATGAAAACACATCTAAATGTGTATTTAAGAGGATATTATATTTTTAAATAATTTCTTCATTAAAGTTTTTAATGCATGTGTACATGAAATATTAAAAATTAAAAAGGAAAGTACACAAATATTGACAAAAGCTAACAGAAAAATACAGCTCTGCTTTTTTTATTTAGTAGTGTTGCAATTAATTAGAGCTGGCAAAAAAAAAAAGCAATGCTCTGAGTTTAGGGATTCTCACAAAAAGGACGACAATTTATTATATACATAGTTTTGATGTGCAAGTATGCAATCAATATGTACACTTACATTCCTAACTGTTTACATCATTCTAGAGTATTCACAGTAGAATCAAGCTTAAGGTTAGAAATGTGAAAAGGCCATAACAGTGAAAGAAAAAAAAAACCCTCAAGATATGCCTTGGGATTTTAAGACATTTTGAACTACTTATTAATAGATTTCAAATGACTAGGTTAGAATTTAATTTGGGAGCAGGCTAAAAATATAGCTGTTTTTAAATAAATGGTAATGCCAGTTTGCCTTTTAAATGGTTTCACAGATGGTGGAATTACCACAAGCATTTGTTTAATCAGTCTTCAGACTTAAGCAATAGTACTGCTGCTGCAGCCATACCCATGTTCTGTAAGTGACTCTGTTTGTCAGAGTTTTGCATATTTATATGCATTTCCCATAGCTATCTTGCTCTTATAGAAGGAATCTTAGTGCTATTTTTCTTAAACACCACTATTTTATGTGGCCATATCCACTGCTCGCTGTTCGTAAGAGGTGTAAAAGAGAATATATGCAGCTGAGGATTTCACAGATGATGCTGAGATCTCAGATACTTCATGGTCATCAAACTTAAACCAACGTTGTTTTGCAGCATTTTTGCAGTAGGCTGTATAGTGTCCTCCATCCAACCCACCATAATGATTCTGTAAAACGAAAGAAGAAGAGAATTTATGGCCTTGAAAGCTGCCATTTGTTCCCTGGTTAGGATAAGAAACTGGACTGTGAGATTTCTGACAAAATACCAAACTATCTCTTAGGCCTGCAGTTTTGTCTGCAACCAGGTAGGTGCCTTGAAACCCAGACAATCACACAAACTGACATAAAGACCAGGTAAATTTTGGAGTGTGACACGATTACTTACTGATACTGAAAATAGATTGTATCTCTTCAGGCTATTCTTTGGACCAATAACATACTGTGACAGGTCAAGAGTTTCCAATGGGAAATCTACAGACGTTTGAAGCTTTTGCTTCCATCTTCCATCATAGGAAAATCTACAGAATTAAAAAGCATTATTTCAAGTTACAGGTTTTTCACAGTCTATCAAAGAATGCTAAGCTGAGTTCATTTTCTCTGTTTTGAACATGGACATAATCCCCACTAAAGATGAAACAGTCAGAGAACTTTGCCCACAGTTCTGTTAAAAGGCCACTAGAGGTGTTCTGTGAATTACAGTCCAGCAAAACAGGCATCAGGTGAAAAATAAAATTCTTGCAGCATCACCGATGGATACACAATGTTTAAGATTCTCTAGTTAAAAATGTTTAGCAATTGCGTTACAACAATCTCCATGAAAGTCTAGTCACCTCATTCTAGTCCCCTGGTCGCCACTCCATGCCATACCTTTTCAAATGAACAAGGAGAACAGGTGGTAGTTTCCAAATTTCTATTTTTTTCAAAGAATCTCTTCGAGTTTTGCAATGGCTACAGTAAAATCTATTGTTATCGGTGAGCTTTTCCTCTTTGGAGAACAACCTAAGGCATTCCTAAGACAAGAGAGGGGAAACAAATTGTAAAGGGCAGGTGTTCCAGAAAGTATAGCACAAATGTATGTTCGCTGTTTTGCAGTGATGAGGAAGGCTGAGGTAGATGCACGTGCAGAAGCAGATTTTAGTGCATACTAGGCACAAGCCTTCCAAAACGTACTAAGTGTTTTGTTTAAAACAAACAAACAAAAAAAATCCCAAAAGGAAACATTTATACTATGACCTACAAAGACAAATACTGTAACTATTGAGTCTTTTTTTGCCATTGTGACTTAAGGATTTCCACGCTCTTGTATTGTAAAACTTCTAAGAAATGTCTTTTAACTTTAGGAGAAATGCAAAAAAACATAAAGGAAGACATATTCATGTTTTAGATTAGTGTAAATTAAGCTAGAAATATTGACAAACTCTTTCAACAAGAGATGGAACAGAAACAGCATCATACCAAAATTGTGCAAAGAAATGTTTTTACTGTGTAAGCTTATTCTGTCTTGTGCCACCTTACCTGCAGCGTACATTTACTAGTGGATGCAAGTGGTAATGACAAATACATGAACGCCTCAAATGTCCGGGACTTCTTGTGACATGTAAGACACTGCACTGTGGATTTGAACTGGCCTTGAAAGAGTGCAACAATAATGGACTCATTGAGCTGCTTGTGTTTGTGCCAAGCCAGCTCCGCTGCTCTGAAGTCATCAAGATGATCGTTGTTTTCTTCCTTGTGTCTCTTCCTATTGTCTGCCTGAATAACAGAAACTTAAATAACTTTTTTTGTATGTTAACATGTGATAAAAGATGTCAAAGAAAAGGGTTTTCCCACCACCACACAGATAAAATAAATTGCTACTTCTTCTTTGTCTTACTATCCCTTTATTCTATAAACTGCAGCATCTTTGGGTTCAGCTTCTTCCACTGCTTGGCCTGAAGTAGCACTAAAGCTTCCCTCTACAAGGGCCTCCTGGCAGGTGATGCAAAACTGAGCAGACCTCAAGACCTCCCACTGCACATAACAGAGGGAAAACAAGTTCCCATTTTAGAAATCCTGGGACCTTCCGGACAGAGGGAGGTCAAGGAAATAGGACTTTGCCTCCGAACAGCAGTAGAGAAGGTAAAGACAGCAGAAAAGCATATCCAGAAGCTGCTTTAAAAAAAAAACAAAAAGTGTTTAAATCTTTTTACCTTAGCCTAGA
This sequence comes from Nothocercus julius, assembly GCA_013398735.1. Taxonomy (NCBI): domain Eukaryota; kingdom Metazoa; phylum Chordata; class Aves; order Tinamiformes; family Tinamidae; genus Nothocercus; species Nothocercus julius. Next base: position 5,520,896 of record VZSV01000026.1, on the reverse strand, counting down.
ACTTCTTCACTTAATTCCCCTTATGAAGTAAAAAGCTTTTAACTTTTCTCTCAATCATTTGACAGGTATATAAATTTAAGTGTATTATTTACTTTATTTAGGTCTTCATGCAAGCCATCCATTAGAAAGAGAAGCAGTTCCTGGGAGTCCTGCTGGCTATATCCTGCAAATTGGTCATTAATTTTCCCAATCGTAATTTTAAAATCTTTTGGACTGATGTATTTATACTGTCCTGTCCACAAAGCTTTCATTATTACACCAAACTCTTCAGCCACTTCACCTTTATGCCCCAGGAAGTTTGACCTGTGCAATTAAACAGACATAATATACAGTCAGGCATTCAAATAAGACTTTGTTGTTATTAATTCAAAACTTTATCCTAGTTTTAGTGTAATTTTTTTATACCCAGAATAACTAACTGTAGGACTGAACCAGAATTTTTGTCTACTTTGATACTATATAATTTACATAGTTCCATTTACAATTAGTTCCATATTCAAAATTGGGTTGGTGGAAGGAACAAGTATTTTCAGCTTGTTTTGTAAGGTGCTACGCACATGTTTTGTCTGAATCAGAAGACTCAAGGTGGTGAGCATGATTTAAGTCAGCTTGTCTAGTTAAGCCCATTTGGTCCCACACCTGAACTCAAAGAAACTCAAAGATTTGAAATTAGTGTTTTCTTTCTTAAAACCCTAGGCCCATTACAATCATTAATATATTAAAAGAAAATGTAAAGACACTCTTTCTTCAATTATAAATTAAAAGAGAAGAGATTGTTACCTGTTAATATCATCTTGATACAAGTTTCTGTTAAAATAATCAGCCAGATGCGGTGCGTTGCACAAACACTGTAATATGGAATTCATATAACAAGTGTTCCCTAGATTACGAAGTCCGGTCAGAGCTGGTCCCGATCCCCCAAACACAGGATTGAGATTCCGAATTTGTAATGCAGAGAGTCTTGAAATTTCAGGTTTAGTGTAACAGACTGGTCTGTAAGGAAGAAATGATTTTTTGTTACTTCTCTCAGACTGGGCACCGTACAAGGCACAGTGTAGCGCTCCATCTGCCATGCAGCTTCCAGACAGCTTCCCACGTCGAAGCTCTGAGAAGCAGCCTGTGTTAGACGCTGGCAGCGAACAGCAAGCCAGCAGCACGCCTTGTGTCACCTAACAGTCTTCTCCGGCCAAGCAGTATCAACGGGCTCTAAAGAGATCCCTGTTTCTGCCTAGAGCGGCAGTCTCGCAGCAGCAGTGGACACAGAAAAGCAAGACTGTGTGCACAGAGCTTAACAGGACAAAGCTTAACTCTTCCTCACAGGATAGGAAGTTCTCTGTCACAGGAATTCACCAAATCCATCATTTAAGGTATTCAAGACTATCAATGCAATAATAAGAAATCCATACATACTGGCCTATAAGAAGGCTGAATTACAGAGTAAAGTTATTTCTTTCTAAATTCATAGATGAAAAATGAACTTAGTTGATTTAACTACTCAGTTTAAAACTGAAACTCTTCATTTCACAACTTGTCAGAAGCCTTCACACAAATACCACCACACAGGAAGCAACTATGGGCCAGTTAACACTGTGACCTCCAAAGTTCATGTAACTGGATGATGACTAGGCTCTCAGAAGCACACTCCTCTCTGAACTTGTAGTGATGCAAGTCTGTCAGAGAAGCTCTTGCATGCCTTTGTAAAGTACTTAGAAAATATCAGTGAATAATTTTGGATAAAGACAGAGTCGTAAAAGCTAGCAGAGTGCACGGACTGTGATGCTGTAAGTTATCAAACCTACTTATTTTCACGATTGACTGTAGGGGTTACAGGAATTCTTTTCTTCTCTTCCTCCTGAATGGCTTGGGTTATATCCGGGGAGGAATAGGAGCGCTTCAGTTTGGAGTGTTCTCTTTCCCGTTCAGCAGTCACCTGTGGCTTGGGTTTATGGGTTGGCGGGGTAGCTGGAGGAGTAGATGAAGGAGCCATTTCTGGTGGATACATATGAACAGTGTTTGTTGGCGAGTGATAATATCGAAAGGTTCCAGTGATTGGATCCAGAAACTTGGGAAAGAAAAAGAAATTGTTTCAAAGCCAGGTAAAAAAAAAATCATTAACTTGCTTACCTAGATATGAGCTACTGTAAGAACTTCAAACACTGAGATGTTACAGCAGTGAAAGACTCAATGCTTAACGGATTAAGTTTAGTGGAAGATTACTTATACCAAAATAAACAAGCAACAGCTCAGTATAAAAAGCTGCAGATGAACTCCACTTAATTAAGAATTAATTCCATTAATTAAGAATTAACTCCATTAATTAAGAATTAATGTTAAGATTCAGAAGATAACTGGGAAAGTTTAAGAGAAGAAATCAAACAAGGTAAGATCAAACTTGGAAATATGACTTAGCTGAAATTCACTACAAAATTGCACAAATTTCAGAATAGAAAGTTACCTTTGCCCAACCTGGAGGCAGTCCTGGTATTATCCTTCCCATTTCCTCACTTCGTGCTCTCATTAACGGCTCCCGCTGAGACTAGTAAATGCAATGGAAATGTAAGGTATGTACAGTTAGTTATGCAGAGGAACAATTTGTATGTGCCTTCTCTTGTAGTTGAAAGATTTTACACAAAACAGTTCAGTAAGAAATTCTTGATTACAGCGAGAAATGTGAATTATTTTCGAACGGCAGTATGGTAGTAAGTACCTTCCCTAAAGCAGCCACTTTATTAGGAATACATGCTTCTGTTAGGAGAATGATCTTGTCCCCTTTCCAAAGCGGGATGCAAGGAAGTATGAAACAGATGACGAACACATGTGGAATACTTTGTTAATGCCCATCAAAAACAAATGGTTTCCAGTGAAAGTTTCTAATACATTTTTTGAAAATGAACGACGAATGTTAAAAAGCAAATGCAACTGTAGAATATGGCACAGTCTTTTCCTAAGGAGAAGACTTTTGAAAATTAAAATGAGATGAAATTTAGCATAATATGAGATAATAAAGCATCTATATTTTGTATGTTTTTAGCTACATACAACACATTGCATTTACTTTAAGTCTTTCAGTATCTTGTTCAGAATCCTCTCTAATGGCTCCTGGCTTTTGAGCTCCATTCTCTGGTTCTCCTTTAACCCCAGTTTGCTGTAAAAGATTTTGAGAGAAGGCTTTCAAATTTCATGTGGGATGTCAGTAAGGAAGGCCAAGAAAGCAAAATTGGGAAAAAGCACACTTACTTTTTGCTGTTTCTGTTAAATTCACCTGCTCTGACTGATTCTTGGTATCTACAAATAAACTGATCATTTTTATTTTTCCTATATAACAATTCTTTGGAATAGCAATTATAGATGAATTTTGTGTTCTCTCCACAATTTTGTGTCACTCTCCACAATAAAACCGTGGATTTTACTGTTTGTTTAAATATAAGACTGGAGTTCATAAGTAGCCCTTTCTTCCACAATCAGATGAGTATTTTATACCTATAGAATTTAGAAATTCTTCATAGGTCTGAGGAAAGAAGGAAATGTGAATTCAGAAGATTTGGAACTGGGCTGCTCTTAACCAGTGCACTAGATTAGGGTATCACTCTGCTTCCATGCAAGTCAACAAAATAATCCCTCTGTTGCATCAGTGTTTATGCATTAGAGAGCGTGTTATGATAATATGATTTGGTCCTTTGCTAGAATGTGTGACAGTAATAGAGCATATATTAGGGCTGACATAAGACACTGAACATTAACCACATCTCTACAGCTGACATAAAAAATAGCAGCCCACGGGCCATCCCTTCTATTTCCACATCTGTGGAAAGTTTTTTTTTTTTTTTTTTTTTAATTGTATGGGAATCCTATGCTGTCCACCTACAGCCAGACTCCAAGTGCTCTGTCTGTAAAAATCTACCCTGTTGGGTCTTGTTTTTGTCTCTGTAATTATGCAAAAATGGCAGGCCTAAATAAAATTCAATTATATTTAAAATTTCCAGATTTATACTATGCTACTCCAAGGTACACTCACAAATCATACTGAGTAATTACTTCCAAGTTTGGTGATGATTTTCTTTTTTCTTACTAACCTTGCCTGAGGTGGTCACAAAGGTCTGAGATGCATCACCCAGTGCACCTCTCTGCATTTCTGGTGTTCTGCTTCCCTTTTCTCTTTCTTCTATAGATACTTTTTCAATCTCAATACTTTTCAAATCAATACTTTCTGGTTCATTTTTATTTTGCTTTTTTGCTTCTATTACTTCTTTCTGTGCTCTCTCTTTTTCTTTTTCGTCTTGCTCTTTTTTTATCTGCTCTTCTCTGTCCTTTTGTTCTCTCTGCTCTTTGGCTTGTTGTAGTTTTTCCTTGTATTCCTTTTCTTTCTTTTCTTCCTTTGCTTTTTGTTCTTGTTTTTCTCTTTCTTGCTTGAGTTTTTCTTTCTGTTCTTCTTGTTGCTTCTCCCGCAATTCTTTTTCCCGCTTGTTCTTCTCTAACATGGCAGCAGTTTCTGCATGTATGCGACTTTTTTCTTCTTCTGTCAAAATGTTCTTTGCATCATGTAGTGGCTTTGTGGACCGGTCTGGAATGATTCGCCCATTCTCAACAGGCTGGCTGTCAGTGACTGTACTCTCAGATTTTGGTCTGTTATCATCGGGCTGTTTCAGTGAAGGCTTTTTAGTGCGATCAACCTGTAACACCGAGTGTGGAACAACACATTCACTGTTACTGCTCTGCTAGCTAGACTATTTCTAAGTGAGATTTGTGAGAGACTAAATATGATATCAAGTCTACTTCTGCCACAGCGATACTGAACTTTCAACTTCAGCAAATTTTATTATTCAAATTCCTTATTAAGCTGAAACTTTATTTTCAGCTGTGAGGTAAGAGTTAACAAGCTCTACAAAATCATAAGGATGGTATTAAGCACTCCTCACCACAACTCAATCTTTACTTTCAAGCTTTCAAAGGTGAACCTTTTAGGGCAATCAAGCCACCCTAATTGGGGTGTGGTGCTCTCAATTATACAACACAGCAAATGATTAAGGCAGAGCGGCTTGGTGAGGAGAGGTATTTACGAATAGCTGATGGTTAGACCTAGGAGAGCAAGTTGTGTTGATAGTGAAAGGGAAAAGAAGTGAAGTGTTCTGTAAGAGTAGAGATAAGATCATTTTCACAAGTTAGGGTTCCTCAGTTTAAAATCTTAACTTAGAAGAAACACCTAAAAGAAAATGAAGAGCTCTGTCTCCCTAGGAAGAACAAATTACTTTAGTACGAGTGCTTTAAGAAGTTTTTTGTTTTGTAAAGAAAGTTTGCTTCTTATAAAGTGAAGAAACAAGTAGGGGAATGATTTCTTGTACAAGGGGAGTAGTGAGACTACTTGGTATGTTTCAGGGAAAAATAGGCCTTGGAACAACTAAGGTAAGACTTCCTTCTGCCTACTACAAAGCGTGTGTGCTCCGAGTAGGTAAGTTTGTTTATAGAGTTTCTGAACCAGTGAGTAATTGTTGACCCTCAATTTCTCAGCTACCCATGACAAAATCTTTCTTGAAAACTCTACAGGTATATTAAATATGTCCAGTTTAGTACAGCTCTGTGCATTACTTACTGTGGTTTCACAGACCATCAGTGGTCTCTGCACTGCTGTACTTATGTAATGCAGTATCTAGAAAGATAGTTACTGAAAACACTTCTCTCTGAATTTAGGCTTCTACAATTAGTGGCTTTCCAGTGGCTTAGCGTTACACTAGCACTGATTTAAAAAAACAAATAACAACAACAAAAAATATAGCTTACCTCAGGGATATTTCTTGCAGTTGGTACTGAATTAACCCCAGATAAGCTGCCAGATTTGGGAATAGCTGCAGCCTGTACACTTGGTCTGTTAAGAGATTTTAGTCTCTCTTCCAAATTACTTTCTGTTTCTTCATTGCCAGTTACTTCTATTGGAGTTGGCTTTATAGCAACAACAGGCGGAACAGGAGCCGGCTCTTCCAGAGATGGATAAGTGAAATCCACTAGAGAGAGAGAGAGAAAGCCAAGAACAAGGCTATCACAAATATACTTGACCAAATTAAAGTTACAAATCAGAGTATCAATGCTGGAAGAAGAGTCATTCTTTATACTTACAAGAAACAGTCACTGCTTCTCTCCTGCCATGCTGGGGTGGAGTTACCTTAGCGTTTGTGGTGTACTGGGGAAAACAAAGGAGCCAGTTTTCATAGCCTCCTTCCAGGATTAAAGGTTCATTCTGCAGTAGAGGTTGGCTTTCCCACTTTAAGGAAAAATGTTGAGATTAAATGATTTAAAAAAAAAAAAAAAAAAAAATAAAAGAAACAAAGGCTTGTGG
>VZSV01000026.1:5503378-5513747 GCA_013398735.1 Nothocercus julius | reverse complement strand
AACTGATTTTTTCCCCCGCCCCCTTTCTTTCCTAAAACACAACTACTTATTACTGGTTCTGGTAATGATCATCCACACACAACAAATGTTTATATATGCTTCAGTTTTAGTGATAACCCTGCTGTATGATTAGAGGCATTAGCTTTAGAAAGTAAGACATTAACTTTCTGAAAGAGCCTGGAGAGCCCAGGCTCAGGCTGATTTCATCCTGAGATCTTCAATATTAGGGCATGAATTATGCACAAGGTTCCCAGCCTACTCTGTAAAGCAGTAAGAGAGAGAAATGTCTGAATCTCTGAATAAAGTTGTGCATTCTTTTACAAGAGTGACCTACATAAAGTAGGGACAACAGCTGTATTCAGCTTCTGCTATGAAAATAAGCAATCTTGAGATGTTTTAGCAAATATCTTGGTTCAGTTTTCAAGTCTTTCATATTCTTTGTAATTAGAGATATTTTCAGAGCTTCTTATTTTTTGAGATATATAGTAATACAAGAAGTAAAACTTGCCAACCTTAAAAAGTGCATCTTTCAGGCTTTGCAGAGTTGTTCCAAGTTTTAAGTCTCCTGCAGAACTAAACCAGTCCAGCAGTATAACATAATCAAAATGTCCTCTCTTTTTCCATGGATCTCTAGAATCCTCTGGGAGTCTAGCTTCAATCCAACTTGTGGTAACTCTGAAATGTATTAACATGCACTTAAAGATAAACATACATTCTCTCTAACAAAATGTTACTTCAATAATCCACCTACATTTATATGCTTGTACCTATGGATAAAATGCATCTGTTCTGGCTTATAGTCAGTACATGCAAAAGCAAAGCTGTCAAGATATATCTCGCCACACGCATCAGGGGCTCCTAAACTAATTGAACAAGCTTTAACAGCACATATAATCCTTCTAAAGCAGTCATTTCTTCCTTGCCTGCCCCTTCAGACAGTTTATACATGGGGAAGATAATAAGGCAGTACTTTGAGATGTTAAGTATTTGACTATTACTTAATATTATTCCATACCCAGGACTGATTGCTTCTTCTGGGACACTAATGGATCTTGGAATACAGGATTCTTGATAATCTTTCAAGCTTCGAGCATCCATTATGATCAATTCAATGTTTTTGTCTGTCATCATTGCAAATAGTTTCTCAGCAGTGACTGCTCCTTGAGATACAAAAATTAGAATAAGCAAAAAGCTATATTATAAATGGAGATAGCCATAAACATTATCTCACTTGAGAAGTCAAGACTGCAAGTGAATGAAACAGGATGAAATAATGAAACAAAACAGAATGTGTCTACAGAATCCATTCATGTATGCTCTTTCAAACAGTCGTGGAGGTGAGATAGCAAAATCTATCTGTTTCTACTGCTATAGAGATTAGCAGTGGATGTGCTGAATTAGACAATATGGAACATTTCCACCATTAAGCTTTCTCTCGTTTCATATAGATCAAGCTGTACAGTTGGAAATGCATGTCAAACTGCATGTTGCAAGTGCTCCTTTGCAGTTAAACTCTAGAGCACTAGCTCATTTACTACATAAGCTAAAAACAAAAGGACGGAGAAGTGCGAATGGGACTTCTCATTTAAGTAGGAAAGATGACACATCTCCATCTTGGCTAACATTTTTCCTATCATTTGAAGAAACATTTTATTTCTACTCTGACCATTCTTGGATCAGTTCAGCTTTAATTTTTACACTGTATTGAAAAGCTGAAGACAGTTTAAGTTCAAGAGAAGTGATGAAGGCTGTAACAGGGCTTTAATTACTAAGTTGATGTTATTAAAATGGAGGATACCAGCAACTTCAACAAATTGTCTGTACTGTGAAGTTACTCTTGCTATAAAGGACTGCAGCTGGACAAGTGAGAGATGTACAGGTATACAGAGCCTCTTTTCAAGGTGGTGGGAACATATGTCTCTTACCACTCAGACTGTCAGACTGATCCTTTTTCTCCAGGGAATGTGTCTTCTCACCATTGATCTGTGTTGACAGAAGAAGACAAGAGAGGTGTAGAGGAGGTACTCTCATATCCAGAAACAAGATGACCAACAGACACTGACTCTCTCAGAGCTTGAAGGAAACTGGTCAGACTGAAAGTCACAGAAGAAACCCAAGTAGAAGAAGCCTCTTCTAAAGTTATGTTGACAAAAATATTAGAAAGATAAGTGTGGCTGCCCTATGCAGTCAGAAAATAATCAAAAAAGCCAAAAATAGTGGGACTATATCATCTACTAGATGAAATTCCTAAAGCATCTGTGGACAGATGAGTTCCTCGCTATACTATTGCTCCTAAAAAGAAGGCATGTAATCTATATCATCAGCTCTTATTGTGCAGAAACCTTTGGCTTTTCGTGCAAAGTAGCTCTGGCAATAAGTATTTTTACTATAAATAGAATCTGACTTGTTAAAAAGCTAGTCTGTTTTCTGCACATCTCAGAATTTGGAAGGCCTGTTCTAAGGAAATCTCAAAGAAAAGTTACAGGGAGTTTAAAATGATTAATAATAAAAAAAGCTATTAAAAAACAAAATAGCAATAATAACAAACAATCCAACACCCTGATCCTGAATTAGAAATGCTGCTGAAACCAAATGCTAGATCAAAACAATGCATTTAAAGTTAATTAGACAATTTGTAATTGTTTTTGATTACCCTTTGGCTTTTTCCTTTGGAATCTGATGAGCTTTCTGAAGAGTTCTTGGCTGAACTCTTTCCATCATCTTTTGTTTCTTGCTTTTTCTGCAGCTCTTGTCTGTCCCTTTCTTCAAGTTTTTTCCGAACTTCAGCTTCCTCATATCTATTGGGGAAAAAAAAAGTGCTTTTAAAAACATATCGCATAATTGTCTAGCCTTATATAATTAGCACCAAAATCACTAACCCTCTGGGTAAGAAGGGCGGGGGGGAAGAGTTCAAGTATTGTGAAATTACTGTTTTCCATCAAACTCGTTTCCTTCCTGACCACTTGATCTTACTCCTCCCACTTTTGTAATTGTTTCTTTGTTCTTAAATCCTGCTTTGGGTTCTGTTTGGTAGCCATTTGTCTTCAGGTTTACTTCCCCTATGCAACCTGAAGTCATGCTTAGCTATGGTAATTTAGCCCTTCGACGGGTCTACAATCTGCTTTTGCTTTTTCCTTTTTTCCCTCTATATTTAAGTATGTGCTTAGCTAGTGGAGAGAGCTGACAGAGAAGGCTGTGGGGAAATAAGCAAACAAGCCTGAAAAGACAACAAACTGTATTAAGTAGAACCTAAATATGAAGTCCACCATCCATCTGCTTTCTGCCACAATTTTGTGGCTTATGGACCAAAGGCATGTAAGTCTTAGCAGAGTACAGTTATAGCTGTGTTACCAAAACCCCTTCATCACCTCAGTTAAATAAAGGCCAAACCGTGCTATTCCATATAGATGTCTCCATATAGAGGCATAGAAAATGCTCAAAAGCTTTAGCAGCTAGCTGAAGCAAAAGGTGTAATATTAGTATAAACTAATCTACATTAGGAGAGCTTTTTGACACAGGTGAACTTTAGGAGCATGTTGCTACTTTATTTGGCTTTTGTATAACCCCAAGATGAAAACCATTATAAGGAAATGGCTCCTCTCTACATATAGTTTAAATCCTGAGGTTTCATTTCATTAGAGATATCAAACAAACAAAAAAACAGGAGAAAGTATCAACAAACGATAGTTGCCAATAATTGAGAGCATATAGATAGTGGCAAGTTACTGAAATGTGTAAAAAGAAAAACTCTAACAGACTTTCTCAATAAACTGCTGAAGTTCTCAAGAGTTCCAGGTATTCACAAACTACTGCAAATATAACCCCTTACTAGTGGGTACTGTGAAAATCTGCAATTGCAAATTCAGGTTCAGGTATAATGAACAGTATCTATGCATTAAATTCACATACCTAAGTTTAAGGCTGTCTGAAAGTCTTTCAGCTTCTTCAATAGCTTTTTTCAAGTTGGTAGGTCCAAGAATTGAATGAAAATAATCCTAAAATTACAAGCATCACCACGCATGTTAACAGTACTGTTTAATAACCCCTACTTCTGTGCATATCAAGAGCATCTAATGTGCAGAAAAGTAATAGGATAATGATGATAATGCCAACAAAAGTAAATGTTTTGAATCAGGTATTTCCTGTTAAAACATTCATTAGCAAATGCAATAGCTCTATAGCTTTAGAGTGTGTGTCTGTGTACATATGCATGGCAACCCAGTATATGCCTGTTTATTTGTCAGTGACCTTGGCCTGAAAATGAACACAACACACTCTCACACAAGCCCCAAACTCCTTTTCACTACACCAAGAAAGGTTTGGCTGAGAAAGATTGCAAGATTTCGTCTCCATTAAAAATATTCACACATCTGGCAATTTATATACCTTAAATGTAACTGACCAAAGCAAACTGTGAAAACAATTAGTGAGAGAGTTGCGAAAAATAGGAAAGAAGTGTCAGCACAAATGAGACTGCTTATTTACTATCAGTGTAATTATTTGAATGTACATTAGTGTAATTTTCCATATATTTTTTTCAGCATTTTTCTGTTTTTATGTTTGTGCCAATACAGAAATAGCTAGTCAGAAAGCTTGTATACCTGTTGCTGCTTAAAATCAGGTCTCTTCTTAATAAAATTATAAACAGTTACATATTTCATATAGAGGACATAAGCTTTTTCTTCGTCTCTGTCCAATCTGCTTTCTTCTGCTGCCTTGAAAATCTTAAGGGCACTCTGCACATAACTGAAATCAAAGAGCAGCAAAGCAAGTGATTATTGACTTACCCCAAGCACCTTCCCAGCACAAAATGCCATTTTAAGTGTCCACAGTCTCTACTCACCTATTAGTTTGCTTTACTAGCTCAGTATAAGCTTTTCAATATGAACCACAACTAGGCTCCCCAAATAATGTTTCCCTTCCCTACACTGTTTATCAAACAGATTCAGAACCGATTCTGAAACAGAATCTTCCATTGTTAAATAGCAGAGTGAGATATGGAAACATATATATAGAAACTTCCCTATTCTCAAAATAACAACTACTTTTGAAAAACAAAATACACACTCCATCCCCTTATTTCATAGTAAAACAATGAAATGTTTGATTGTCTAAAAACGCTAGGAATAAAATATTTTCTATTCCCATGTAGAATTTCAGTTGCTCAACTTTTAATTGTTTTTGTGAACTTGCATAGACTTTTTCAAAGCACCCAGTGCAGTTTCATGTGCATTCTCCAAGGTGTGTTTTGGCAGTGGGCAAGCTTATCTGGTATAGGTAGTAAGCATATCTCATTTGATAATTGAGAAATCTATCTGTAAAGTCGTATCAAAGATTCAACACCTAACAAAATAATTGAGGGAATTTAGGTCCACAACATAGTTATGAGTGCAGCGGACTCAGAAAAACAGCATTAATACTTTTAATACTAAGAGTTTCTCAAAGAGAAAACTAATGAAGACCTAATGCATAAAGGAAATGATTTACCTTATATAAGTACAAAACTTTACTTACTATGAATTACTTTAATTGATTATGAATTAACTATTCAAAACAAAAGCCTAGATACCTCTTTGTACTGGTCTTTTCAGGTTTTATTTCTGTCTTCTTGTTGAGATCTTTCAGTGAAGTACAGAGGTACAGCTCTTTAGGTACAGATGCCACAGCAGGCATGTTAATGCTGTTACTTGTGTCTCTTCTAGGATGGTGCAACTTCTTACAAGTCTCTATCAGTATTTGTCTGTTAGAAAGAAAGGTAGAAAAAAACCCCACAATTATATTCCACCGATTAGTTTTCATGCAGATATTGTAGTTAAATGTGTGTAATACTTAGCCTGTCCTACTTTGTCAATTATCAGTAACACAAGACTACCTGGAATTTACGCAATTAAAGATTATATTGTAATCAAGAATTGTGAATATACTTTAGCTGTTAGGCAATGATTTGGAGTTGCTGTACCTTATCCAGTCTGCATCAGTATCAACATGGCTGTCTTTGATATTACTCTAGAAAAATATAAATGCATCTATTAAAAATGAAAATTCTGACACTTATTTTAGGCAATTAATACAAGTGTAAAAGGCAGCAAAACTTCTCTGTCAGAAGTTAGAGGAATAATATTATAGCTCTTAAACTGCAGCAGAATATGTAATCATCCCTTCAGAGTCCTCTTCCAGTTCTAAGTGTTACTGATATAGGCAGATTAGCTGAATAGTTTAAAAACATAAATTAATCCTCCCTCCCCCAAATGATAGAATTATTTGAAATAATTTTAGGTGATTTATCAAGAACATACGCAGTATGTTTCAAATGCTAGAAGAATAATGAAATAAAGAGAAATTTGCAATGACTTACAAGTTCTAATAATCATCTTACCCTGAATATTTATCTGACTATAAAGCGAGTTAAATGAGTTATAAAAAGTGTGCTGACCTGCCTGTATTTGGAAATTTTTAATGGATATTTTTTTATGACTCACTTGCGGCTGACCTCAAATAGCTGCTACACCCACGGAAAGGTGGGAACATCTTGGCAAGTCAAGGTGAAGGAGAGAGATTACTACTGGTAAAATGATCTGAAACTTCTTGGACATGCTTAAACTCTCATGTACTTTTGCCTTTCACGTGGAAGAGTTCTTTGGGTAGCCATTAAACAGTTGAGATGATTCAATAATCCCCTCTGGCCAAACTTTGCTAATCTTACATTCTGCATGAATAGCTCATAAGTCTCATACAGAAAGTTTAGCTAAAATCTTTGAATTTAATACATGAGATATTCATCAAGTATTCAGTGTTGAAAGTGGAGACAGAATTCACTGAAGAATCAGATTCAGTAAAAAACAACAAATGAACCTAAAGGATATTCCCAATCTAAAGCTTTTTCTGTCAAAAACAAAGACTTGCTTTATATAATCCTACAGAGTTACAAGGAAAAACTTCATTCCTATTAATATTTTAACATTGCTTGTGTAATCCTGTCTTCAGAGTGTATCTTTAACTGGCTTTTTTTTTTTTTTTTTCTCTCCTCTTGGAACTGCAAATAGACTTTTCTTTGAAGCTTTAAGTCCTTTCTAAATATATCCTCTAAGGTTGCTTTGTTATGTAATAAGTATTTTCTGAATCTTAAGAGGCAGGATTTGATTGACTTCTGACAAACTTAAGCAGGTATTATAACTACATGTGCATACAGTAGCAGCTATAACTGCAGGTTTTTAAATTGCTAGATACATGTAATGCTAAATTTGCCTGTATTTTCTGATCTCAAGAGATTTCCACACACTTTTTTTTCCCCAGACATAAGCTACTAGCCACTTTGAGTCCGTTTGTATAGTATCTCACAAACTAGACATTACTTTTGGACCTCACACAGCACTACAATTCATGTCATATGCTGCAGTAAAATGAATGGGCATGTACTAGGAGTAACTGTTTTAGAAAAAGCAACTGGATTCACAGCAGCTTGCTTAATGGAAATACATATAGTATATGTGATAAGTCAATATGAAACTTCAATTGCAGCCTCCAATTTGTTCTTCAAGAACAGAACTTAACTAGGCAACTATAGCTAGTATTTTCAGACGTTTATGCAGCAAAAACACAAAAATTTTCTAACTAGAGTCTACAGACTAACCACTACTTGTCAGAGTTGACCATTCAGAATCCTAGTTCAAAAAGACTTTTAACATTTTAAGGTTCTACTGAACTTCAGGATGTGATTATAACTTGATTTGCCCTTATACTTTTTTTTTTCAAAGCAATTATCACCCCAAATTGGGGCAGAAGAGTAGCTATAAGACAAAAACGAGAACACTAACAAAGCTCGAATTCCTGACTATAGTATCACAAGTGACAATAAACTTTTCAGTGCTTTTTCAGGTTGCTGAGGTCCCTAATGACAGTCACTAACTCTGGCCATACTGTGTTTGGGGATAGAGTTGTGTTTATTTTGGGTCTGATGAGAGCCTCTCTGCTTATGATGACAGATTGACCCAAACCAAGTTTGTGAAAAACAAGAAGCAGTAAGAAATATTTAACTAGTTTCAGAAGCATATTTGGTTCTCATCTCTTGTCTTTCTTAGTACTGTAAATAATGAACAAAACCAATGCAATAATCCTTTTCTAAACGGTAAATTAAAATTTAGGAAGCCCTGGGAAGTTAAAACTTGCAATTCTCTTCCTGTAAGTCAAGGTGAGCTTTTTCAAACAGGCTTTTGCAGCAGAAACGGTACCGCTAATGACAGTAACAAAAAAATCCAAATGCAAGTATACCCATGTATTTTGGGCACAATACTTTTAAAAGACCGAGGGGTTAGAGCTTTCCCCTCTGAAGGGAGGCAGTCTTTCTCTCTGAAGAAGAAATGAAGGTAACAAGCAATGGGCCCAAAATACCAGGTATTGGCCTGAAAAGTGGAATAGACACCATCTTATTCAAGAAGAGTACTAACACCCACTCCCAGTTGTCACTCCCTCTCCTCCTAAGTGGTAAATTGGTCTGTTACCATGTGTCCCAGGCAAGCCTGCACCCCTAGACTGGGTGTCCTACAGCAGCTATCATCCATACTATTTCATCAACGTGTCCACTGTTCTTCCCTGTCTCTTAGCATAAGCAAGACTCTCTCCTCCTCACCTCATTCCAGCTGCTAGCCACTTCTTAAAGACTGCAATTTGTTACCTTCTTACCCTCTGCTAGTAATCTTTGCAAAACCATTTCAGGAAACAAGCTGTCTGTATTAGACAAGAAACACTTGAAGGACAAGGACCAAGCATTAGAATCATCATCCTCCTAAACCAGGAGGCCTGCTCACTTTTGCACTTGGCAAAATGTGCAGAGGAAGACCAACTACTGTAAAGTACAAACTATATCTGTATCTGTTTTCTCTAGAGGCGTAGCAGCTGAACTGTACTTTGATGAAGAATTTCGTATCAAATTTAGCAGGAGAAACTGTTGCTGGCCCCGTCTGTGTTGACCAGACTATGCTCAGCTTTACCAAGCTTTCCATTTCCTGTCACATTTCTAATCATCCTGCAATACAATGGCCAAACGGAGGCACAGCAAGCCCATCAAATAATGTACATGGCTTTTTTCATATATCCACAAGGGAGAGTAGTTCCCTCCACAGGAAGAGGTGAAAACTGGATCATAAAACCATAAAGACAAGAATGGATTTACATCATAATACCTAAATCTACTATTAATCAACTCTGTGAGGAGGACTGAACAACTGACTTAAGTTTAGCAACCTCTCCTAAAAATTAAGATCAAACTTTGCATCTGTTATTCCTAATTCATGCCTGAAACATTGTCTCAGGCTACTTTTTCATACTTGAATGCTGAATATAAGACTAATATCCAAAAAACGTAAGGGAAGTCACTCTTGGATATTTATGAGCATTTAAAACACTTAAAATGGATAGTTCTATGCTGACAGAGAAGCATACCTGTTGATGACAGGTTTTTCTACAACTAATTATTATGACTGTTCTATTAAGGATATGAGTAACCTGCAAGCGCAGTGACCAGGGTGAGAATAATGCACAGGAGCAGCTATGTTGCAAGAAGCACATGCTAAGGTGGTCTAAAATAAACTGACCCGGTAAGTACTGTACATGATCAATGTAGGTATGCAGTGAAGCACTGCACTGATTTTGGTGTCCAAGACTTGAGCACAGCGAAAGGTTTCTCACAAGCACGAAATTTCTTGATTCGTTTGTCATTAAGCTTTACTACTCTCCTCCGGGACATGAAGGGTGTGTTTTCCTAAGGATATCAGTACTAATCTGGAGACACAGCACGCTAACGTGACTGTGCTTGAGATACCCTGGCCACCTTGACCCCTGTGAGCGACACGTTTCCCTGGGGCTCTCGTAGGCCGGTACTGGAGCCCTCGGGTACGCAGCTCGCTGGGCGCAGCCAGGCTGCCGCCACCGGGGCTCTCCAAGCGAGGCCGCGGGCCCTGGAGCCCCAGCGCTGCCCCTCAGCACAGCAGCTCGTCTGGGGCCGCAGACCACGGGGAGAGGACCCCGGGGCCGAGATCTGGCACCCTGCTCGCTGCGCTGCGGCACGATCGTTTCTGGCGGCGCTTGCTGATCCAACAGTTCAGCTAATACGGATTGTCAGGGGCTGGGAGGGAGGGCAATTCCTTTCAGAATCGTTACAAAAAAGTTAGGCTAGATCCAGGAAGGGCAGAGGGCATTATTCAGGCCGAGTTTAAAGCAAGCCCGGTCACCTCTTGTTGGGCGGCCGAGGCGGTTAAAGCGGGTCGAGGGTTAAAGCGGGCGGAGAGGCCGGGGCGGCAGCGCACGGGCAGGGCCGGCAGAGCCCTGCGGCGCCCTGGGCAGCGCGGCCAGGGCTCCCCTCGGCTGCCGTCCC
>VZSV01000026.1:5453319-5499170 GCA_013398735.1 Nothocercus julius | reverse complement strand
GTTTGCGCAACGGCGAGCGCTGCCCCTCCGAGCTGGCCGGGCGGGTGGTCGCCTGCGCTCGGAGCGCTCGCACTCGGTGCAGTTTTGTTAGGGGTTAGCTGGTTTTGAGGTATTGCTAAGGTAAAGGCAGACTGCATGCGCTGTGGGTGCGCACAGGAGCACTTGGGAGGGATCCCGAAATTGGCTGCTGTGCACATAAAGCGCCTGTGACAGGCATTAGGAGTTAACAGGAGTTGACCCAAGCTGTTAGCTCCTGTTCCTCGTTCAGGTCTTGCGGGGTCCGTTACCGTCCTTAAAAGTCGCAGTGTGTTCCTTGGCAGTGCCAGTGTACCTTGCAGCTCTTCTGGTTGTATGGCTGCACAGGTTTCTGAAAAACGGCTCATTTTCTGGCTTTTAGGCCTTTACGCAAGAAAGAAACTGTCAAGGTTCCTCATTCTAAAACAGTTGTTTGAATTAAAGTTTTTTTTCTCTGGGAATATTGTGTAATTTCAGTTAAGAAATGCATGTCTGCCACATTGCAAGGCTGTAGTACAGTGCAGAGGCTCCGTTAGACTCTCCCTGTCAATCGCTGTGTGTGCCGTACTGCAAATTGGTGCCAAACGTGTCCATGAAAGCTTCATAGCTTGCTCTGGTGCCAGCCAGCAGTGACAAACCTCGGCCGGTGCCAGCGCAGTGGCTCCCCTTGGTTGTGTAATGGGCATCTTCATGAGAATAATTTTGTTGCAGATAAGTCACACTGAGCTTTCCTTTTGAAGAACAAGGCCTTCTCCATTATTTAATGGTGTTTCATCGATGGTTGATACTAATTTAAATTAATGTATGAACTTAATTGGAGGAAAAAGCTACATAAATACAGGCTTAAATACCTTAATGACCAAGCTATCCATCAATGTGTTTACTTTTCTGGTCTGCTTTCCTAAGTTAGGATTTTATTTGTTTATTTATTTATTTTTAATGAATAGTCCAACATGAAGATGATGTTTCTGTTTAAACTAGAAGAAATTTAGTTACAAACACTGCACAACTGTAGAGGAAAGCTGAAAGCCCTGTAATTAAAACAGGTTGTTGTTTATACACTCACTAATATAATTTCCATTATCATAACATACTATCTGTACTACACACATCCATATAATATTCCTGTGCTATTTATATTAAGATTCAAGTTAAAACATGGAGTCATTGTTTAAATGCGTTTGGATGGATGTGATTCCATAAGGAAGCCATACAAAAGCTATTCACTGAGTTTATCCCGTGTGAGTCATTATAACCATGCCGTTACATGATATTGTATACGGTAAAGACATACTGAACTTGTTAAGATGTGGTAGGATATGGAAATAAGATTATGTTTGTTGCAGACCTTTCAGTTCCTTGAAAGGTTACCAAATTGTAAGTGAAATGAAAACTGGTTTTGAGGAGGAACTGTTCTGAGTATTGCATTGGTATATCAGCATGTAAAAACTCTAAAGCAAGTTGACACCATGATTCAGTTCTGATAATGCTCAAAACTGAATGCTTGTTAAAAGATGTAAAGAGCTTATAATATTTTTTTTTTTTAACTCTGCAAGGATAGGCATATAGAATCAAATTTAGAAACCGCTATTCTGAAAAGCGATACTGTGCAATGTTGAAATCAGTCAGGTGACAGCATTTCTGAAGTTCAGTCCTCCCCAGGGCTGCAGGTTTCCAAAGGAAAGGACCTTTGGAAAAGGCCATTCCCACTTCCCCTTCATATGGACACAGGCTTGAGAGTCTTCAAAGTGCAGTTCTGTTGCTTGTCACATCAGGAGGGGAACCTGTTTACCAGTTTTCTGAAACTCGGTCCGTGTTGGGGGTTTAGAAACGGCTGCAGGTTCCCAGGGTAGAAGGGGTGTCCATGGGTGTATTTCACACTCTGGAAGCGGCTCTGCTGCGGCTCCTGCAGCACTGGAGCATGCGCTGGAGGTGCTGCACAGCCGCACGTTCTGCAGCACCCGTGTGGTTTGTGCCTGCTCGTTTTGACTATCTGGTGTTGGCTGCTGCAGTGCTAGAAGGGGAGCGGAGGCCTGGCCCAGTGTCCTCTTGGCAGGACACCAATCTGAGAGGTGCTGCAGAATTTTAAGCCAAATTAAAGTTTTTTCCTTCGGACCGCAGTCTCTGCTGTCTCTGCGCTGTGTGGGGCCCCAGGCTTCCCAAGCCGCTTGTTTCTCAGCTCCCCTCTCTCCTTGCCAAGCCCCAATCACACTCACTTCTGCCTAAACCCTGGTCAAGTGTTCTGATACCTTGTTGGGGACAGCAGATGCTTAGGTGTGTTAGAGGGTGTTCAGAAACTTTAATCTAAGATAGTTCAAAAAAACAAAAAAGAAGAAGAAGAAAAAAAGTTTCCTATTGAACAGAAGTAAAATAACAGTCATGATCAGAGGTAGATTTTAATTCCCAGTTTATTGTGACCTGTAGATGATGGTGCTATGCAGAATGCATGGAAATGATGAAATCTGGAGTTCAGGAGGAGATTAATAAAACAAAGTGCAAACCCAGCAGGGAGCTCTCCCCATTGACCTGGTGCAGACCAAGCTCTGCTCACACAGAGCTGTGTAGAGCTCTCCGAAGTCTAGAAACATACTAAGTTTGCCATCGAGTAATGGTAATAATCCCAAGACTTTATTTCGGAACCACTGGTGTTGTGTTTTGTCCGAAGGAAGGCTCTTGAGTAGCCTGACAGCAGGGGAAACGCTCCACAAGTTTAATGGAAATGGCAGTTATTGAAGAGTCCCCTTTTGAACACCTCGGCGTAGCTGATTCGTAGCACTACAGGGAGTAGCAGAGGTGCTTAAGTTACAGTTCTGCCTTGAAGTGAAAGTCTCAAATCATTTTTCAGTGTATTTTATTGTAGTGTACATAGATCTTCACTTTTGATAGTATCACTGTGCTACTGCAGTGTCGCGAAAGGATCTCAAGGGGGCAGCAGCAGAATTTTTCTGGCCAAAAGGGAAATGCAAAACCTGAAAACCTCTGCAAAAGCTTTCTTGTTAGGTCCTGATACTAGTAGTGGGAGAGTACGGGGGGAATGGCAAATGTGGGGCATGTTGTTACTCAGGGGTTTCCTGGCCTTATGATGCTGGTCCTTGGAATAGTCCCTGACTAGGAGTCAGCTTTTGGTTGTCTGGTCTTGACAAAGTTTGTGAATGCTACCAGGTGTTGGCTGAAAGCAGCTAAATGCACCCGAGTATTTTATAGAAAAGGCCTCTTAGTTACTACTGCAGTGTAGCATTGACATATAATGGAGTCTTGTTCTTTAATTAAACAATGTGATTTTGTTATTCTTTCAGCTCTTGACCGCTAGATGGCCCCAAGCACCATATAAGAACTAAAACTTTTTTTTCTAATATAAATCTTTTTTAATCAAAGTTACAATTCTATGTAATGAAAAATATGTAAACTCATATGATGTTTTGTCTAAGAAAAGTATACACGTGTGCACATACATAGAAGCCCACATAGACCAACCAGAGTGTGGTAGCTAACGTAAATAATACGTGGTAGTGAAGGTAGTGTCAATGTGGTTTTCCATATCCCTCTCTTTCCTAAACAGGAACATTTCCTATGGAATATAGTACAACGCTGTGATTTAGTTTTGCAAGAAGATCCAAAATGAAATAGTGTAACTTTAATGGGTAGCCAACCCAGGTAATTCAGGGAGATTCTGGAGCAATGCCAGTATCAGACTGAAGTTGGTCCCAAACATCTCCTGGGAGTAGACTTATTCTCCTGGCCACCATAATTTATTTTTTTGTGACTTGCTTTTGCTATATAAAGTTTTGATAACAATTTAGCATGCTATTTAGTAGTATAGACATGGTAAATGGGAGGAAAAAAATAGGTGTAGTTGATAAACACTAATTTAATTCACCTGTTTTGATGTCTAACAGACATCAGGTATAAGCTTGATGTAGAGGTTGTCATCTTGGTTAATGGAGAAAGACCAAGACTGCAGAAGGCAGCTCCTCTGATGAGGACGAGCAAGGGCTGAAGAGAGGTGGAATATTCATTGGCAGAGATGCTCAAAATGCTCAGGCCCCGCGCAGCCTCAGCTTGTTGGAGCTGCCCACAGTCCAGGAGACTGAACTGTACGACTTCAGGAGGTCCCTTCCAGCCTCAATTACTCTGTGATTTTCTTTTTTTCCATTCTATGGTTCATAAAGGAAACTTTAGAGATTTTTCTTCTCTACTGATGTTTAAAAATAAAATAAATATAAGGAAAATTAGTTATTGTTTTCTTTTTTTTTTTTTCTTTTTAAATTAAATTCTAGTTTTTCTTTTGTGTCTAAGGGCCTTGAGGTAGCATTAGACCACTGGAAGGTGTGTGTGTGTGTGCGTGCATGTGTGCGCGCATGCTTGGAGCTATGCACCTCTTTATTTTTTATTTATTTTCCTCTCTTTTTCCTGGGCTTTATTTTCATGCAAGAGTTGACAAATGTACCTTCCTCTGCATCTGGCTATGTATGTTCCTTTTTTTTTTTTCTCCCCCTTCCTTTCCCAATTGTCAGCATTTGTGCTGCCTGCCACCCTCTTTCTTCTCTCCCCTTTTCTGGCTGGTGACAAATATGACCTAGAAGGATGGACATAAAGGGAGGATTATCTTGATGAAGGTGATGCAGATGCCTGCAGACTGCTCTGTAGACAGAGGGGTGCCCCATTCCCCTTTGCAGCTCTACTGAATCATGCTGGAGTTCTGCATTTGCACCCTTTCCCACTTTCTAGTCTATTCCAAAATCAATAGCTTTCAGCTTATGGAGCAGCATGCCGCACCGGTTTTGCCAGTTGAGCCAGAGCAGACTACAGGGAGCTTTCTAAGTATGTTTGTTTTTGCAATAGAAATACTTTTTTTTTTTTTTTTTTAAGTTAAAAATAATCCTAATGGAATTTCTTTTTTTTCTTAGCCTAACTTTGTATAGGAAGCAGGCTGCATACCCTTGTGGTTACTAGTAGTACAGGCTGAACTCCCTCACTTATGCGACTGGAAAGTAGATGGATGCTGTTAGCATCCCAGTAGTTGAAAGCATGGATACAGGACTAAAAACTCAATGGTATATTTTGACATAAACTGTCTTTTATTCCTAAATTTTCTAATTATGGAAGATATCGAATAACAAATATGAAAGAGTGGTATTCCAAAAGTTGTTATACTAGGGAAACTTTGATGCAACAGGAACGTAGGCAGGTGCCTTTTGTTTAGGGATGGTTTACATGCTGTGTGTCATACAGAAGTTTTAACTCGGTATGCAATTTTGAAAAAAGAAAAATTACCCAAAGATGATGTGATGTTTTCTTAGCTAATATCTCAGTACTCTCTCAGTCTACAAACTTTGTGTTTTGTTAGTAGTTGAGGCAGTTGATGGAGATATTAATTTTTGTTTTCAGTTTGTGCATCTGATGCAAGTAGAAAACTAATGTATGCCTGTATGGCTTAATTTTGTAGCTAGAATACAGAAATGATATTTTAGGACAGAAGGAAATGAGACAGATGGCAAAAAGGCATCGTGTTTGTAACCATCTAAACGTGTTCACATTGTGGTAAATCTTGAATTCGTTTTGGATAAATGAATGTAGTGCCTTTGGACGTGTGGCAGGGAACATGACAGCTGTGACTTAGTGCCATCTGAAAGCTGGACAAACCTGCAAGAGGTTGCAGTGTCAGGTGAGAGCTTCCAGACCCCTTCCTGTTTGAGAAATGTGCATCCAGGTCAGGTTAACTCTAGTGTGGTTTAACTTCGTGGTTGCTATAGTTACAGCATTATATCAAAATCTTCATCCCAGTGTTAGTTTTGCCTGACTGAAAAGTAATTCTGAAATCAAATTGTTATAGATAACAACTTTTTTTTTGTAACTTCTCAAAATATGAAACAATCATTTAAAAAAAAAAAAAAAGACAGTGACATTTGTGTACTTAAAAACAGTATTAGTAACATATTAGGTATTAACTGTTTTTCCCTTTATGTGTTTTCATTTCTTCAACTAGATGTCACTAGTAGATTTGGGAAAGAAACTTTTAGAAGCTGCCCGAGCAGGTCAAGATGACGAAGTTCGTGTTTTGATGGCAAATGGAGCACCTTTTACCACAGACTGGGTAAGGAAAACTGTGATATTTGGAAAATTTTGTTGTTTTTCCTCACCTTGAAAAAGTAAAGTGGATTATTACAATTAAGTATTTATGTTATGAGCCTTGATACTTTCTTCTTGGAATTCTGCTGTCACATCATGTAATACCTAATTTCAAATGAAGTCTGCTTCTTCGTATCATCTGACCTCTTTCTAATTTTAGTAACAAGCTATGAATGAGTTCCTTCTGATGGTTATTAATGTGAACACTGGAATGGTTAATAGGAAAAAGCAGCAATCATCCTACTTACTGTGTTCATGGTTCTTCTTTAGTAAGAGGTCTCAAATCAGAGCAATCTCAATTACCTCAATGTGTAATTGAGGTGTCCCTGATACAGATACTCTTAAGTTGGTTTTGGAGGTGCCCAAGAGAGAGTTAGATTAGGTGCCTACGATTTTAGGGTGTTTGCAATGCCTGAAGGGCCTTAATCTACACAGTGTCCCAATTTTCAAGTTGGCTCTGTACAAGAGGCTGGACTAGATGATATCCAGAGGTCCATTTCAACTTTGGGGTGGTCTGTTGCTAAAAATGAGATTGTTTACCTTGAAACATATCACACCTTGAACGTATAACTGCTGCTGTCAGAGAACTGCCATTAGTGTTCAAACCTTTTTTTTTTTTTTTTTTTTTTTTTTTTTTTTTTTTTTTCCCCCCCTCTCTCTCCATGCTTTGTAGAAGCCCTGACAGCTTCTCTTCTTGAGTCTGCAAAGGAAAATGATTTTAAAGTGGTAGCCTGGCACCCGAGTTTGGTAGCTGCATAATAATACAAAGGAAATTACTCTATACAAGTGTTTCATGTGCCCTCTTTACCTTGCATTCCAGCTGGGAACATCTCCACTTCATCTAGCAGCACAATATGGGCACTACTCAACAACAGAAGTGTTGCTGCGAGCAGGTGTAAGTCGGGATGCCAGAACCAAAGTGGACAGAACTCCGTTACATATGGCAGCATCAGAAGGCCATGCCAACATAGTAGAAGTCTTGCTTAAGGTAAAAATTCTTGTGACAAAGTCTGAAGCTGGGATATCATAATGATTCTGTATTGAATAGGTACAAATTTATTTTAGTCATTTATTTACAGAATATTTTCACTGTATTTACCTTGGGTACTTTCTTTTCCATTTCAGTTAATGATTTATTTTAGTATTAATTAAAATCATCATGATTTCAGGTGAATTAATTACTGCTAATTCAACGTAAGACTTGTCCCAATTTGGCAGTGTATGAGTAACAGGTTTTAGAACCAAGACATGTTTTGGGTAGGGATTCTTCAGTCTTTCTTTTGTGATAATTTATGTAGTACTCTACACTGAAGCACTTTTAACAAATCAGCAGATGTAAGATAATAGGACATTAATACTGGGGAAAAAGAGACAGTTTTGGACTTCATTCCGTGACCAGCATTATTCATTTCAGATCTTTATAATGACATAGTTTATGCAATGATCTTGTTTGCAGCATGGCGCTGATGTCAATGCGAAGGACATGCTCAAGATGACTGCACTTCACTGGGCTACTGAACATAATCACCAAGAAGTGGTAGAACTCTTAATAAAGTATGGAGCAGATGTCCATGCTCAGAGTAAATTTTGCAAAACTGCATTAGATATTGCAATAGACAACGGAAATGAAGATCTCGCAGAAATACTACAGGTAATTTTGATTCGTGATGCTAAGGAGACTTAAAAGAGGGTGCTTGTTTATGCAAACTTTTAATATAGCAACTGAGACAATGTATTAACTACTATGCTATATTCTGCTATGGTTTGTGTCTTGGAAATTAGGTTAATGTTAATAAACATTAATTACATATGAAGGTCACTGAAGAGTATTTCCAATACCTGAAAATCTGAGGGATGAATATTCTTTATTTTTTAAACTCAAGTATTGTTGAACACATAACCATCTGGAATCTTTGCAGGCAGAGTATAAAACTTAACTCTGCCTTATATATTTAATTGAAAAAAAAAAAAAAAGATATAGTAAATAAAAGTGAATAATCTGGAAAGAAGGAAAAAAGATACTGAAGTCATGTACAATTTTTCTAGAGCCAATTTTCATGGCATACAGCTGTTATAGCTGTCTTGGTTATTCAGGCCTTTAGTTTAGATACTTGAGCTTACACATTTATTAAAAAGACTATGTGATTAGATGGTCCTCTTTGTTTACATGGAATGAGGCAGTGTAGCAGTCTGGTTTTTATTTTCTTTTTTGCACCAACAGACTTCTTGGTCTCTCTAGGTTTTGCCCAAAAGATATTTCTTATGTACTTACGCAAAGCACAAGGTGTGATACAGTGTGTGTATGCTGCTTGAGTATAATTAGGGAGAAGAGCTCCTCTGAGTGGAGTGTGCTAGCTCTAGATCTTCTGAACAACTTCTGTATCTATGATTGGAATAATTTTATCTACAATTGGAATGGTATTTTTACTTTTGTCTTCTAGATTGCCATGCAGAACCAAATCAATACAAATCCAGAGAGTCCGGACACTGTGACAATACATGCAGCGACACCACAGTTTATCATCGGACCTGGAGGGGTGGTGAACTTAACAGGTCTGGTATCTTCTGCAAATACATCAAAAAAAACAGGTATTTAGATGCATATAGGACAGATACTGGGATTTTGCACTTGAATTGATTTTCACTGAATAATGAAAAGACTTGAGGAAAATAATGGTAAGCATAGCGTAGTTACCTTATTCTTCGGTGTTTCTTATGTGTTACAAATATCTCAGAATTAAAAAAAAAAACAGTGTTTCTAGAGATAAATTATAGAAAGTTGTGTTTGTTTAGCAAATTTGCCTTCAGAATAGCACTTTGATTTAACAGTGTTATTGAGAACATTGTTACTCTAGTGTGTTAGAGATTTCAGTAGAGTAATACAGAAAGTTGTCATGAATTGTTAAACTTACCAGCTAACATTTTCCCTCCTAATAGATGAGACAGGTGTGTCTGCTGTACAGTTTGGAAATTCATCAACGTCAGTATTGGCCACGTTAGCAGCTTTAGCAGAAGCATCAGCCCCACTGTCTAATTCTTCAGAAACACCAGGTCAGAGGTCTAAGTAATTTAATCTTATCTAATGAAAGTACACTGAAATATGGCTTTTTTTTTTTTTTTTTTTTTTTTTGAGGAACTATTCTTGCAAAAATGAAATTCCAGTCTTTTTTCAATATGAACAAAAAAAAGATCTGTCCGGTTGTTTCTTAATCAGGCTTCTAATTAAGCTGGTAGTTACAGGTCTAATGTGAGTGAACATTCATCTTTCTGAAAAAATCCTAAAACATTTACAGCTTAGTTGCATGTGGCAGGAAGATCTTTCCTTTTGAATGCTTTTTTTTTTTTTTTTTTTTTAAGCTATTATGAAGACTACTTTGAGTACTATGATGTTTATGGCAGGTTTTTTTTTGTTTGTTTGTTTGTTTTGTTAAATGCCTCTGTCTGAAGAAATATGTGTGTGCTTATGTTTTTGTTGGTGGTGGGTAGTATGAGATTCAGGTAACCAAAATCTTTGATACTTAGAAAGCTCTCAGAATTCTGCTCTGCAGTTTGCAGCATTCTTAAGGCTTATATTTTCTTTGAAAATGTAGCAGACATCTATCAGGCATAAGGACTGCACCTCAGCAACAGATATATATGACTTTTCATCTCCAAGCATTTTCAAGTCCTTCTGCTGGGTTTCTGCATGATCCAGAATTTTCATTTTTAAAACACCATCTGAATACAGTGTACTGTATACTGTCTGTATACTAAGCTGTATACTTTATAAACCTTAAATATTGCAAGTGAAGGGGATGATTCGCACCCAAAATGTAGCGCCTTTCATTATGAACAAACCAATGCAATTTTCAATCGATTAAGATGCTTGTATGAAACTGAAAGACCTAGCTGCAGGAGAGATCAAACTGGAGAACAGTTTGCATGGGATCTGAGAGTTTAGAGAAGTAACTCATTACAGATATGTATATGGAGTGTGGTCACCACATGTTTTAATTAAGTTCAGCTCTGCATGTGAGAACCTCGCAATTGGTAGTTATAGATGTTAAGACAGAGAGGAAGAGAAGAGTAAGGACTGTATTTATGGGCTACTTTTTGTCTGATACAGAATAACTTACATTTCAAATTCAATGCAATACTGATTCATGTATACTGAATACTGAATACATGTATACTGAATTACTGAATAAATACTGTGATTATTTAAGAAGTGCTATAGGACAGTCATCTCTGAACATCAAGATCTTCAGAAGGCAGTGAGTGCAGTCATTTGGACGAGAGAGTGGGGTGTGTGTGGTTATTAGCTGAAAAGATGAAAGCTGCAGAGTTGTTTCTACCTTCTCTCATCTCAAACATCACAACAGTCTGTAGCATTTTTTATTGTCATCTCTGTAAATAGAAAGCCCTGTGATGTCTGTTATTTAAATCAAAGGCCCTAACAAATTGCTTTTGCCCTGACAAATTGAAAATAAAACAGAGTTAGTGCTTGAGATTCTTTCATTGTGCTGCTGGTGATCTTGTTCTTTGTCTTCGTGTTTTATCACTTTTTTTTTTTTTTTTTTAAAGTGGTAATGAGAGCCCCTGGTTATCATGTAGCTGTGTCATGTAGTTCTGAATGTAGTCTTTCCCTTAGCTTGATCTATAGACATAATGTAGCACAACTGGCAGAGTTTGCTGCCCCGAGTATTCGTTACAGAATCGTGAATTTGAAATACTTAGCTTTTATTTTTGCTTCTACCTATGAAATTAGATACATACAATATTGCAGTATTTTATTTAACTGTTTTGAAGTCTCATCTTTCTCCTTTTATGCTATGTACCAAAAAAAAAAAAAAAAGAAAGAAAGCTTTTCAAAACTTTTCCTTCAGTCTTGTTTCATACTTTGTATGATTAGTGGTTAAAGTTGGGGTGGTTTTGTTTGAGGTACCCATGCGGTACAAAGCTGTAAGATTCTCTTGAGGCCCTTCAATCTGTTACTGCCTATTGCTGTGAATACAGAAATTGGGCTGGGTCCTCAGGGACACCTGGCAGAGAGTTCATTGGTGGTATTTGAATTTCTGTCTCTGAAGGTTTTTTTCCCTCCTGATACCTTCATTATAGCTGAGCTTTTTCCATTTTGTAGGACGTGCTAAGGTAATGTAAATCCTTAATTCAGTAAGTCCCTGGTGTGTATAACTTTCCAGGTCATGTAAATGGTGGATATGAGACCATTAATTAAAGAGTAGCTATGCTTCTCAAGCCAGTGTTTTCAGTTTCATTTTTATTCACCTGTCAATGTGAACTTAGTGCAGTTTGTGTGCAATGCAAAAGTAATTCTAATCCTTAAAGCAAATCTTAGTCTTGCTGCCTTGTTAACACTGAACCCGAAACTTCAGTTTTGAGTGACTAGATCTACTAGGAAAAATGCTAAATAAAGATTGATTATAACAAGCGAGATAAACCCGGGCAGAATTGCATATTGTTATATTTCAAAATTGTTAACACTTGATAGGCCTGGTGAAAGATTAACAGTATTGTGTAAAGTAGTGCATTAATTTCAGGAAAAAAATCAAACTTGAAAAGTGATTGAAGAAATTCTTTCCTGTGCCATCATAAAATCATTTGTGTGTGGACTGAATTCCTTTACTCTTTTGTTAATAGTTGTGGCAACAGAAGAAGTGGTGACTGCAGAGTCGGTGGATGGTGCTATTCAGCAGGTGGTCAGTTCTGGAGGTCAGCAAGTGATCACCATAGTCACGGATGGCATTCAGCTTGGAAACCTCCATTCAATCCCAACCAGCGGGATAGGGCAGCCAATCATTGTGACCATGCCGGATGGACAGCAAGGTGAGTGGGAATTTCCACAGTGTGAGCCTATGGAATTACTCTAATTAAAAAAAAAAAAAAAAAAAGTGGCAAATAGCCTGGAAAAGTTGGCATAATTATTGATACTTTTTATATTTTTGAGTTTGTGTATTGTGAAAAGTTTGAATCTGTGAGAATTGCTGCAATTGAGGTAGCACGTCATCTAAATCTCTGCATTAGGAGAGAGTTGCTGAACTCTCATGTGAAAGAGAAATGGGGCATTGAATGGAGAAATGATCAGCACCTTTGCCTTTGATAAGTTTGACTCTTGTGAGCTTGGTATGAAAACTAAAACAGCATAAAACATTAAAAGCTTTCATCAATTCTTACATGGTTGGCTTTCTGGAAGTATTGTGGAAGAGTGAGTTTGGGTTTGGGAATCTCAGACATCTCTCTCACTGCAAGTCCCCAGGCTTTGTTCTGGGAGAAGCCAATCCAGGAGGAGCAGTGGCAGATGCAAAGGAGCCAGTGTGACATAAATATCCCTATTAGATCATAAATACTCAGTTCATGGAAGCTGCTAGTGTTAAGTGTTACATCATGTGGATGTATGTGTTTTTTGGGGTGGTTTCTTTCCAAGATGCTCCGCAAACGCTATTTAGTTGAGCATAGTTTCTTCATGGTTTCTTCACCAGGGTTCCCAATGTGGAGCCTGAAGAGTTGAGCAATGTGTTCTGCTTTTGTCTGAACAAACACAGTTATCAGGAAGTATGAACATGCATTGGTAGTAGCTGGAGTGTTTGTTGGAATATATATTATGTGCCAGATGGCTTCCTGAGTAAACTGGAGTATGAATTGCTGTGATTCCATGTTCTAGCCCCCTTTTCCCCACCAAGTTAATAACGGCTGGATTTTCAGCTTGCCTAAATGTTCTAGTTAATAGAAATATGTCAATTTCATATTTAGAACGTTTCTTAAGCAAATACTAAAAAACAAAATCTTGTGCTTAAGTCAGGGAATTGAGAGTTTAGTAACTCTGTTGCAAATCACTTCTGTGCTTCTGTTTACATTGTGAAAAAAATGTGATGATGCTCCAGAGGGACAGCTAATTATCATAGATCTCAGTAGCAATTCTGAAATTCTTTAGTAACATATGGATAACCAGAGCATTCAGTAATTTTTTTCTTGCATGAGTTTTAGAATGCGCCTTTATAGAGCTGCATTTTCATAAGGGACAGTCTTTGTATTTCACTGCTTTTAATGAAATTAATTACGTAAATTTTACATGATGCAAATGCTGTTTAAAGTATAAGTATTTATACTTACAAATATATTTTCAGTATTAACAGTTCCAGCAACAGACATTGCTGAAGAAACTGTGATAAGTGAAGAACCACCTGTCAAGAGACAGTGCATTGAGATTGTTGAAAATCGTGTGGAGTCTGCAGAAATAGAAGTAAGGAGTCTATTACATGATGTGTGTTAACCAGAGTATTCAGAACTGAGTATTTGGTTGTGGGTTTTTTGGTGTTGTTTTAGAGCTAAGCTTCTGTGTTGCCACAGAATTAAGAGTTTGATACAATAATCTGTTTCGTGTTTGCTGTTTCTGGAATTGAACTTTTACAAAGGTGTTACGAAAAAAAGGTTAGGACAGTCTTTTTTTCATCCTCTGGTTCGGCATGTAAGTGACAATTGTTTAAATATTCGGTAACTCTTTTTTTTTTTTTTTTTTCTCCTTTAAGATCACTAGGATTTTTTTAATGTGCTTTTTTTTTTATTAATATTAAAAAAGTACTGCTGTATATTATCGCCTAACTTGACTCTTTCCGCCAGCAGTGAATGAGAATACTGTCCCCTCATCTGTCTGTTACGACCACATGCTTGTCCTGATTGTGAAATCATATTTTCAGCAATGTTTCCTTTCCATTTGTGATATCTAGATAACTGTTAATGGACATGTGAAACAGTAAGATTTTGTCTTTATCAATTTGTGTCTTCATCCTTTTTAATGCTAGGGCAGGAACTACTACACATTGCTTTGCACCATCCTGTTTTTAAATAGTGCAAGAGACCTACCAATACTGAGAGAAGTCTTCTTTTTATATATTGACAAATAGACCTAGCTGTTCAATTTAAGGTCGTAGTGTTTTTTTGTTATTTTTTTCATAATCCATGAAGGTCCACCATCTCATTCCCTCTTGTGTCACTTCTAATTGTGCTCACTAGTTATGGTTGGAAGTCTGTGAAAGTTGCTGTTTGCCTTGAGTAGCCAGTTCTCATTCTGTTAACTGCATGATGTTTCATTTATCAAAGGTTGTATCTCCAACTTCTGTTTACATTACCAAGTAACTTTTTGTGCCTAATTGAATGCTATTTATTGTACAGTTTGTGATATACTTTATTCATGTCTAATAACAATTATCACCTTTCATCGTTGACTTCCCTGTCCTTAAGTTGTCACATCAAGTACCTTTGGCCTTTGCAGCCTTGTGGTAATTATAGATTATCATGACAGTTGAAATTTTCTTGCTGCGTTTTTTAAGTGTATGACTGTTACAATAAAAACAAATCTTTTGTTCACACTTTTAAACATCTGCCTGAATTATTCTTAAAGGAAATTATGTTTCCTTAAATATTTTAATAATTCTGTTTCAAAGGAACAAAATTCAGATTGGTTAAGGAATGAATTGACCCCTTTCTAGATGTAGATAGTTAACATAACAGTACAACCAACTGCCAGCTTCACTTATATATTTTAAACACATTTTTCAAATGCTGAAAAATAGTTCATTAAAATGAAAGATGTTATTTATTTCTTTGAAGTGCGAGTTTTGAAGACTTAGTCCCTGACTGTTCAACTGAAAACGTACACAGAGACCTCACTTCTGTGGGAGCCTGTCAGGGACTTGGTCTTCAGCTGTCACTGTGGGTCAGAGGTGCTGCCTCTGTTAACTGGGGAATTAAATGGGTGCACATGGTTTCATCTAAACTTAATCATAGTACAGGGTGGAAGATACTTGAATTGGAGGGAATAGGACCCCTTCCCTACCAAAATATTTTTTGAATGTAGGAAGCTCTTGTCTTACTGAATCAAGGGTTCTTGCGTCATTATAGTCGT
Organism: Nothocercus julius; assembly: GCA_013398735.1. Taxonomy (NCBI): domain Eukaryota; kingdom Metazoa; phylum Chordata; class Aves; order Tinamiformes; family Tinamidae; genus Nothocercus; species Nothocercus julius. The sequence continues at coordinate 5,484,127 of VZSV01000026.1, read as the reverse complement.
TATAGAGTTGATTTGGGGCTTCATTCATTTTTAATTCATAGTGTACATCTAAACAGTTAACAGTACTTTGAACATGTGTCTATAAAGTTGAGCTCCCACTTGCATGAGTTTGCATGGCAAACTTTCCTATGAAAGGACTGAAGGATTAAAACTAGCATTTTTTTGGCTTTTTGTTTTGGGCCCATTATAATCAAACACTTCTGTTCATTTTGAAGAGCAATAGCAGTTTTTTTAAGTGTCTGACATTTAATTAAAACATACTATGGCAGCAAAAAAAATTGACTGTTAAATATTGTTATTCATTTTCATGCATAATTCATTAACATACAGCCTTTTTTATTTTCATTCTTGAATTTGACTGTGTATTTCTCATGTCGCATGTTGGGTAGATGACATGCATCAGATATCACCAGGACAATCATTTCATTAGACTTCACAAAAAAAATCATAATCATTAATTACCTTAGTGAATTCACATCCCTGCTCTTTTAATGTTAAAAATAATGCTTAGTTTGGGGTAATATAGTTGTAGGTGTGCCTGTCTTCAATATATAGACTGCTTAAAAAAAAAAAAAAAAGAAAATGTAGTGGAAGAAAATTCTCTGTTAAATTGGAAGATTCCTTAGGAGCACTCAGAAACCTCCAGCTTCTTTTGTAAGTGGATAAGGATTTATGTTGATGGGTGCCAAATGAGTTTAGATAACTAGAATGCTTCTGCTTGTGGTCTGAGGACTGTCCTGAGGACATTTTCTAGATCTGCAGAAATTAGTAGCCTGGGTATGTTCCTCCTTATTTTAGATGTCAAAAGTAGAGAACCTACTTTTGCTGTGCAGTAGGTCTGTATTGCTTCTCCAGCAGAATTGTTTTCTTTCCATTGCCTAGTTAGTGCATTTGGCCTCAGTTACTTGACTCATTCTGGTTACATTAGGACCATACTTTTCTCCAAACTACACGTACTCGTTCTTGTAATATTCTGCTTGCTTTCAGTTGCTAGTCTGCCTGGTAAATACTAGTGATGTCTTCAGGTCTCTGCTGGTGAGCTGTTTCTCTCCTCCTTTCTTTCCCTTCCTTAGCATGCGGCACAGCCGGAGCACGGCTCTGTTTCCCCACTTGTGGAAAGCTCTCAGATTTGCTCCGAGAGCCTCTCGGCCGCGGGCACCTGCAGCATGTGCACCCTGCCCGTGCTGACAGCGCCTGCCCCGTGTAAGGTAACCCCGCCGGCCGGGGAGCTGCCGCCGCTGCCTCTCCACCTCCCGCAGCCCCGCAGGCAGCGCGGCTTCCCTTGCCAGCGCGGCTTCCCTTGCCAGCGCTGCAGCCCTGTGCTCGTGACGAGTTCAGGTGATCGCAGCTGCGCAGAGCTGGCGTGTCCCTGGCGTGGAAGGCTTGCTTTCTACATGTAGCAGAATCAGCTCTCTTGACTTTCTTGGGAACTGTCTTTTTTCCTCAATTTTACACTCCACTAGACTTGTTTTACCTAACATGTTTGTGGGCTGCCCTTAAGCTACACAAGTAATTTAGAGAAGTAGCTCTGTATTTTGGGTTGAATTTGGTCTTCAGAGGTTAGCGACTCTGTCCTCTAGGGTTGGGTTCTGGAAGAGGGGGATAAGAGCTCGCTCTGCCAGGCATTCTCATAAAAATACCCTTGTTTTTCAGACACCAGGGTAAGTGTGCAAGAGCAACAGTTGCCAAAACTTTCCCCTTCCTTTAATAAGCTGAGGAAAATTGGATGCTACTGAACCACAGTCTTAGAAATCCACCATGCTAGTACTGGAGTATCGTTCCTGATGTATTTTAGGTCCTTCGTGGAAATGTAGGCTCTGTCGTTCATCTTGCCACAACATTTGGCATTGGCCACTCTAGCTGCTGCAGGGTTGAATCGTTTATAAAGCAGAATCCAGATATTCGGAACTGGGAGCTGAACTACTCTTTCATATGAGCCAGTCAGATCAGATGCGCTCTCTTTATTAGCGTATACTGCAAGAAAATAATATTCCCTTCATTCAGTTGTTAAAGTCATGTATAAAATTAGGTTCCATTTCTACACACCCAATCCTGTGTTCTCATTGCTAGTTTCTGTAAACCTGTTAATACCATCTCTCCTTCACGTGTTGTTTTTGCTGTACAGATGCTGCTGTTAGCAATAATCTGATCACTGAATTCCAACACACAGCAAGCACATGGCTGCTAAATGTGGCTGTGACAAGTGCTGAGAGCAGTAGCAGGTAGAAGGGAGGCAGCGTTTTGTATTTTCAGGCTCTGATGATGAAAATACGTGAGTGCATCAGACACAAAGAATAGGGATGCTGTTCGGAAGGGGCAACTTCTACAGCCATTTGAGATATGAACAGAAATTGCATATTGAACTGCTGGGATGGAAAATAAGGTGAAAACATTCATTCTCACTGCGGTTCAGTTTTTATTAGTCTTTTTTTTTTTTTTTTTCCCTGGGAGAGATCTTGCTGCTTTGACAGTCTCCCTTCTCTGGCTACTTATGACTACAGTAGAAAAGAAGATTTGAAATCATATACCATCTTATTCATAAAAGTATGATGCACTTTAATTAAAAGTTATTTGGTCGAAGATCAAAATGAAACTATTTTCTAAGCAAATTGTTTTTTCAATCAGGTTCAGTGCAGCATCAAACAAGATGACAGTATGCACGTCACTGGAGGTAGAAATGCATTCTCATTTCCAGCTGCATAGGAAATGGCATTTCCCATATTATTTTACTTGGAAACCTTTTCACATCCATCCTCAACCAACTCATATACATGATGCAGCCTTAAGTTACTCTCTTTAAGTTAAAGAGATTTACTTAACCAAATGCTTATTAATTCATAAAAATGTCATGTTCTTGAAGTAATTTTGTCTCTGGATTGTATGATATCCTTCAGATCATCTCATTTAGAAATCATATATATATATATAGATATAGATATATACACCAGCTCAGTTAGCGTGAGCTTGTGTTACTTCCCAGTGCAAATTGCTATAAGGTAAAAGTTTTTGGTGATATTATCTGATTGGAAATACAGGGATAGTCCTATTGTATTGGATGCTAATCCTACTGCAAATTGATTAAAATTTTGTATTGAAGGCATTGGAATAATTGGAAAAATGTTGATTTATGTTAGTATTTGACCACCATACTTCCACTTTTGTATTATACTCTTTTTTTTCATGAAGATTTGCTTGGTATTTTTGCAGCTAAAAAAAATCAGGTTTACTGTGCTTACACTTTAAGGCTTATTGAGGGAGGGTATGTCATATGATAATTCGTGTCTAATTTACACAGTGGCATTTATTTAGGTTTGCTCAGGTAAGAACTGAACACATCCTACATGATATCCAAACAGTTGAGTTGTATGTACAGAAAAAGTATTTGCCATTTTAGGTTGCATTTGATACGTATTTGACAAAATATTGCTGGTTCTGTTTCTAATAGGAAAGAGAAACTCTTCAGAAGCAGCTGGATGAGGCAAACAGAGAAGCACAAAAATATCGTCAGCAACTTCTAAAGAAAGAGCAAGAAGCAGAGGCTTATCGGCAGAAGTTAGAGGCAATGAACCGCCTCCAGACTAATAAAGAAGCTGTTTAATAAAAAATAAACAAAAACATACTGCAAAGCCTGTTACTTTAAGTCAAAAACCTGCAGTACAATCTTGAACTGTACACTATATAAGTACAGACACAGGATTACATGATAGAGAAGATGCTACAAGTTGATAACTGGACTTAAGCCATGAGCTCCAATGAAATTCTTGTAACATAAAAACTCTGAATTTAGAAATTGTGAAGAGTATTTAAAATGAAATACTGTAAATAGTTGTTTTTTTTACAGTTTCAAAATGAGTTGATAAATCTTTTTGAAGGGATCCAGAAACACAAGAAGCCAATGTTTTTGTGAAATTTTTGATTTTAGTATGAATCTAATTTCTGAAAAACAGAACAGTTTTAAGGGTGATGTTGCTGATTTAAGCTGACAACTTGAAAATGAATTATGGGACAAAATGAATTAACAGTTACTTCTACAAGGTAACAACTTAAACATCTCTGAATAAGACATTTCCAGGTGGAAATCTTTGTAAAGCTTTAAGTAGTTGTCTCAGATTCTCTGAAAATCATTTTTTGTTTTGTTTTTTAGGCGGTGAAATTTTTATATTTAATTTCAGATATATCCACGTAGATTTACATGTATATGAAGCTAATATTTTTTAAACTTTTCAGTTTGTACATATGCTGCATGTTTTTATAATTTCTACACATACATCTTGCATATGTATTTTTCAGCAAAGATGAGAAAAATTTATGAGAAAAATGTTTAGCCTATAGGTCATTTGAAGTAAGCAAGCAGCCAGTTTTATTGTGAATGACATATTTCTTGGAGGAATGTAATTTGTAATAAGAAAAATATAAAAAAAATAATTTACATAATATAGACAATTGAAAATTTGGCATCAGAGGCATTGAAACTTCACAAACTTTGCGTGTCTTACAATTTTCATGTACAGATATTTTAAAGTTCAGTAATGAATATAAAAGAATGTCTCCACTGGAACAGAAACAACAGTTCTTTTAGGATATTCCCATTGATTTGCTTTCCCCAGTAGTCTCAAAATTATTTCGGTGATACATTTTTCTAAACAGACTTTTGCATTGAAATTATGCAATTGGATAAGTGATTTTTTATGTTGTATTGATGCTCTTCTGACCTAGCATCATCGTTCTTCACTGTGATACTGTGTTTGTGTGCGTCTATGCAGTGATCTGTTATGCTTAGGATTTATATAGCACGTTACATCTTCAAAGCATTGTATAAATCTTTTAAAGAACAAACTATACTGTGCTGCCTGAGGCAGGTAAGTGAGTGTTGTCTTAATTTGATAACTGGTGTAAGCGAAACACAGGGAGAGTTAAGTGATTGACCCAAGACCACGTGGATCTGTGGTGGGCCTGGGAATGGATCTCGGGAGTTCCTGGCTTCTAGTCCTGTGCTTAGACTAAGCTGCCTTAAGATTGTTCAGTGCTGTGTTACATTGAATTTTGAACTACTGTGCAGATTCCATTTTTGTAAGATAAAACTTTGTGCATTGCTTTGTTGTTCCATGTTTCACTGCTTTTATGAAATTGTTTATATAAACTTAATCAAAAATTCTAGTTTACCTATACTGTATACAAAAGAATTACCCTTAAAACTGTACTCTGGCCTACTTTTTCTATTTTACAATTAAATATCTTTTCCACATATAGTGTAGAATCAATTCCTGTTTTTTTTTTTTTTTTTTTTTTTTTTTTTTTTTTTTTTTTTTGGTATGTGTTTTATATTTGTGTACTAGAAGATGAAAACAGTGTTGTGTTAAACGTTAAGAAAAATATGAAAAGTCTGGTTTAGGTTCAGAATTTCCTTCAAAGTTAGGAGGGAAGAGCGGGGAAGGAATTACATTAACACAAATTAAAATCTTCAAACTTTGTAGAATTAGAACTTAGCGGTAAAAAAGAATCCTAGTATCAGCTGAAAGTCGGCAAATCTGATCCAAAAATCAAGAGATGGTAAAAGTTGAAATCTTCTCTGGTGTTTTGCATGAATTATTTTCAAGGATGTAGTCATACTCAAATGGTAGTGGGATATGAGGTAATCTTGTGCAGTGACTAAGTGGAAGTGGTTGTATTTTCTTTAATGGTCATTTTGGTACTAGGAATAAATTAGTCAAGTGAAATGTGCTATTTAGGCATTGCTCCAGTTGAATTAGTCTTCAAAATCATATTTCTGTCTTCACATCTCTCAAACTTAACTATGGTTTAATCTCTGTGAACTCTTGTTGTTGATAAGAATTTCAACGTTAGCCTAAGAAGTGATAGTGATAATGTTCGTGTCCAAGTGGAGAATTTCCCACGGCTCTGACAGCACAGACCTTTGTAGCAAACAATGAGAAAACCTTTTCTATTCATTTTGCTTCCTGTGAACAAATACTCTGTTCCTCATTGACTGTAACAAAATTTTTCCAAGTGCAAGGTAGCTATAACAAAAATTGCTCTATCTCCAGCAATATTTACCGAACCTGTAATTCATTATCGCCTATCTTATCCTAGTTCTGAACGGGACCTACTGTTTGTTCTTTTCTACACAGAATGAAAAACCAAACTGACCAAACTATCAATTTTGAGCAAAAGACGTAGAATATATGTCACATGAAATATTTATTATGTGTAGTTTAGATCAGAAAATATTGTAACAAAGTATTGCTGCTTATTTGCTGTTCCAAATTGACATCATAAATGTAATCAGCTACCTCCCTTGCCCCTCTTTGTGGTAACAGCAAAGCCAAGGGAGGTTCCTTAAGCTCATACTAAATACACTGCCAACTTTGTTAATTTTTTCACTGTGTTTCCTGAGAAACGTGAGATAATAAGTTTATGGCATTTTTTTTTTGCGCTCTTTTTGTGCTTCTGCTTTGAATGCCTTTTTTTAATCAGCGTTTCTACTTCAGTATATTAATCTGATGAGCGTGTATCAGAGCATCGTTGTTGTATCTCAGAAACAGTTGTTCCTTCTCAAATATCTAATCGCAGCAGAAATAGGAAAGGTTTTTTCACACTGTTCTGTGTAAAGTTTGCTGTGGAGAAAGAGGTAACAACTTGTAGCATAGCAAAAGAGTTGAGGCTGGGTTGTGCGTCAGGCAGGAAAGAGGAGCTGTTCCGTTCTGTGTCGTGGGGACAACCTGCTGCAGTGGATCACACTAAAGGTCCCTCTACCCCAAACCCTGTCTCCAACAGGGGTCACAAACAGAAGCGAGGTTAGGGCAAGCACGCTGCATAATTGTTTCTCTTCACAGTGCTTAGGATGCTTAGATAAGATTTTAAAGTAAGTCTTAATTCTCTCTTTTCCCAGGACTGGCCGGTGTCAGTGTAGAGAAGCTTCCTCCTGCTGAAGAGGATTAGCTCTTGACATTGAAATAGTGTCACAGGCTGCGCTGCCTGACACAGGTCAGGATGTGATTCCTGCTCCTGAAACGAGTGCGGGGGCTCTGTATGCCTGTTCTTCAAACTGAGATCAGCCCAGGTGGAAGGAGCTCTGGAGATACAAGGCCGGCCTGCAGAGCTTGTGCCTCTCACATGTGAGAGAAGCAAGCACGGTGTGCGAGGAAGATGCATTTTCCCCGCTTGTCGGTCTAGGGAGGTACCAGTGGAGGAATGTTACCCTGCAGTACAGATCGGTCTGATCTGCAGGAGCAGGATTTCCCAAGGCGAATCATTACTTTATACTGCAGCTCTGCAATTGGCAGTAGTTATGGTGCCTTTGCTTGGACAGCAAGGGACTGAGCACATAAATATTGAATACGTGTGAGGAAGCGGAAGCTCTCTTCAAGCAAGAAAAAATTAGTCCTAAAATCCTTTTTTGTTTTAAAAGATATATGAAGTCATCATCATCTTAGAAGTGCAGCATCAAATTTGCTACTTATTGATGCCTTTACTGCATTAACTACTGCTTAGGCTATTTTCAGTGGACTGGAAGATGGCTGCTTTTATTTAGCTTTGGAAACTTTGAGTTTTTCTCTCTCACACAAGTCCGATGTTGTTTCTGCTATTCAGTGAAACGTTGATTACCATGAGTCTTCTGAAAGGTCGTTCCAAAGTAGGAAAAGGCTCATGCAGAGGCGGCTCTTCCCAGCGATCCTGCCTCGCACATCAAAAGAGCACAGATGAGAACATAGAGAGACTGTAAAAGCCCTCGGTTGGGAGGAGTTAGAGAAACGCTCACCAATAACCTGCCTACGTGAAACCTTCTCCAGAATGCGTGAGTCCGGCAGATAAAGAGAGCTATAAAGGGGGGGCATCTAGCAGGGCGCCAGGCGGTGCTGCCCGCCGCTCGCCGCACGCTCCCGGCCCGGGGTCCCAGAGGTGCCTTTAGAGCAAGCAGTATGGAGCCAGAGGAGTACAGGAGGAGAGGTGAGTGCGAGTTCCCCTCCTCTGCCCTCAGAAATAGGTGGCATTTGCTCCGGGGAAGCGCTGCGGCGGGGCTGGGAATGGTACCCAGGAACGAGGGCGAGCTGGGCGCTCTCACGCTGCACCCGTGCTGCGCTGAGACAGCTCTGCGGCACTGAGAGGATAGGAGCGTGTCCCAGGGTAGGTGTTAAAGCAACGGCTTTGAGGGGAGTGGATGACTTCAGTTTTGGTCTTACCTGTAAAATGCTATGGGAAACGTTGCAAACCCTGTGATTCTAAATAAACTTGGGCTAGGAGTGCCTTGTGCATAGTGGCAGTTTTACTGGCTGGGACCATGAAAATTCACTGATTCTGGTGCAGTTCTAGAGGTAAGGAGAAAATTTTGGTCCCACTGCTGAAGGACGTTGGCTAACAAATGGAGAAAAGGTGCAGAGCTATTTCCAGAGGATGCAAACAGCATAGCACCATACTGACAGGAGGCTTTATTTACGTGAAGTGTGCAGTTTCTGTTAATTTTAAGAAAATCTCGCTAGCTAGTAGTGAGACACTGAAATAACCCTATCGATCCCTTCAGTCCCTGTAAAGTCCGTCCTAAGAGTGTTACTGGAAGGAGCAATAAGGTGTCGGAGGAGTGGCTTTCCCAAGATCACCCAGGCAGAGGCAGGTTTAGCTAAGGTCTCTGCTTGCTGGCCAGTCCTTTCCGTAGGAAAACGTTCGCTCAGTGAATAATGAGAAACCTCCAGGAGGTCACGCAGCTCCTGCTGTATGTGGTGCCATGTGTGTGTTCCCAGACAAATACTAGCAACTATTCATGAGATGATTCATGATACAATGAACTGAGCCTAGTGCTATGAAAAAAGCTTTTTTTTTTTTTTTTTTTTTCTTTAATACAGACTTTTATTGTATTTTTAATGCAAACTTACTGTCAGGAAATATTATTAATTTTCCACTGATGAATCTTACAGCCTTAAACCAACATTCAGAAGACGAGTCAGAATCAAGTGTTGAGCAGAAGTTCTTGTTCAATTTACTACAAACCTTGCATGTATTTTAAAACTGTTACTGGATGAGGTAGGATGAATTCTTAACATAGACTTTCCTGCAGCTGAAAGCTGCCTACATTTGGTTTCAGTGTTTTTCAACATGCTCATGGTCTGTTCTGAAGTAAAAATGTGGTGAAAGGACAGGGAGATGGGTCTGGGGAACATTCAGGATCCTCTGCTGCTGGGTGCCCTGAAACCCTTGGGCACAGCAGGACTCGGCCACGCTGGGGCTCCAGGCTGCCAGTGTTCGTTGCTAACGACAGATTGCGTGAGGTGCTGGTAACTGTTATTTTTTTTCCTGTGATCTAAGCTCAAAGCCCTGAGTTGCCTTTTCCAGGGAAGGAGATGGTGGATTACATCTGCCAGTACCTGAGCAGCGTGAGAGAGAGACGGGTCACTCCTGATGTGCAGCCAGGCTACATGAGGGCCCAGTTGCCGGATTCTGCCCCAATGGACCCAGACAGCTGGGACAACATCTTTGGAGACATAGAGAAGATTATTATGCCTGGGGTAAGGATTAAAGTGTCATAGTGGGGAAAAGTTGCTACTAGTTGGGGTAACACCAAATCCTGGGAATGTGTGGATTCTGCAGAATATTTATTTAAGTAAATAAACCACTTTGAAATACAGAATAATTAACGTAGAGATTTTGTCCAGAGAAGGATCTTGGAGATTGCAGTTGTATTCCTAACGACAACAGTTTTAAGAGTTAGGATGAATATACTTTTGAAGTATTTTAGACTTTAGAGTACTTTTTATTTGCTTAGGGAGAAACTGATTCTCTGATATCAACAAATTTAGCTTCACAAGGCCCCACTTGACAAGTTGCATCATCTTAAGTTTCAGAAATGGGGAGATTGAGACACAATAAGGTGAAGTATCTCTTACCCAAATTCATGTGCACTTCAGACTTGTCTCCATGATCATAAGGGTTTCTCCTGTAAATCTATACTGCAGATTCTGCTAAGGGAGGCAATGGTACCTCATTAAACATTTTATGTAAGAAGGTGTTACAAAGACTATTTTAAAAAGCCACCGTAATGGAATGTTGTCAAAAGACCATTCTTTCCTGTTGAAAGATCTTTGTGTGCATGTTTAATTCAGATAAATGCTTTCGCTACAATTTGGAATTTATCTAATAATGACAGTGTTATCATCTGCTAGTGCTCTTCTCCTGCTGATATCATCTCTGTAGCTTTCTGCTAGCAGATCTATAAAGTAAGTTGCTGCAGTCCTTTCCCATCACTAACCAGATGCTAATCACTACCTTTGCTGCAGAATTTTGAGGCATTTTCAGAATTAACTTCTTGTTAACATTGTTCTAGGTAGTCCATTGGCAGAGCCCGCATATGCACGCCTACTTTCCAGCTCTTACTTCTTGGCCTTCACTTCTGGGAGATATGTTGGCTGATGCAATTAACTGCTTGGGATTCACTTGGGTAAATTATTCTGTTTTTTTGGTACTTTGGATATTCTTCAGTGAGTACTATGCAGGATCAGGTCACTTTCTGGATTTGTGAATCTGTGGAACTCTTTAAACCATGCTAAGTTTTTGTACAACTTAAAAATGTCTTCTCATAAAAATTTGAAGCTATTTTTAAAATTCTTCATAGAAAGAGCAAAAGTTACGAAGTAGTAAGAGGTGAAATCACACATGGGTGTTGCTCATGGATCCCCAGTGCTGGTGCCCAAACTGTTGCACAAGCACGAGGCAATAAAACAGCCACCACTTGTGACAGCTCCATTGAGATAAGGAGTTTCCTGTTACCTGCTTTTCCCCTTGTAAATTTTTTGGCCTGTCCCAGAAAATCTGTGTATCCAGAGTCCTCCTGCAGCTGCGCAGCCCTACTTGGGTTTGACTCTACAGCCCTCACTGGCATTCTGAAGCCAATCTTTTCTCCACTGTGAAGTTGCCTAGATCTTTAGCCTTACATTTTCCTGTAGAAAGAAGTTCATTAACACATAAAAAAAATAAAGCCATCAGACACCATCATTCTCATTATTGTGATATTATGCTGTGTGAAGTGTCTGCCATAGTCTTATAGGGCTAGCTGTCTAAATATCCAATACTACAAAGTTTGTAATCTGCACTTTTGTCACATTTAGATGAGATTTCTGCCAAGACAATTAAATAACTATTAATTAAAATGTCGTATGTGGCAGCAAGCTGATTCTCTCTGATTTGCTAGGCCTCCAGTCCAGCCTGCACAGAACTGGAAATGAATGTGATGGATTGGCTGGCTAAAATGCTGGGCCTTCCAGATAAGTTCCTGCACCACCATCCCAACAGTGTGGGAGGAGGAGTGTTACAGGTAGGACAGACTTGGTCTTGTCAAAGTTTCTCTTTTCACTCAAGTGAATTTCCCTCTGAAAGGAATGATAGTTTTCCTTGAAGCAAAACCAACAAGTTGGTTTCAGTTCAGTCTGTGTGTTGGGAAGTACTGATAAATTTCAATTTGACATTTCTTTACTGAATTTTAAAATTAAACATAGAAACTTATAGGAGTTACTATTATTTTTAACCCTTAATGTACTATAGACTAGGAGCTAGTACTCTCGTGCACATACTAAAGATAAATTAGGTAAGCAGATTTGTGTTTTTCAGTCCATTTCACCTCACTGAAGTATTCACCCAAGTTATTCTAATGTAATTAGAGGAGGAGAAGCTCATCGGTCTTTACACTGCATCTGAGAAAAGCAGTTATTGAAATGAAAGAGGGTGTGGGCAGCTGAGCAGTTCAGTGATTTTGGTAAAACCCTGACTTAAGTGGCGAAAAAGTAGCAATATGCTTTAGTAAAAGTACAATGTCTTTGCAGAGCACTGTGAGTGAATCAACTTTGGTTGCACTGCTAGCAGCAAGGAAAAACAAAATCTTGGAAATGAAAGTTTCTGAGCCAGACACTGATGAGTCCTCACTCAATTCTCGTCTCATTGCTTATGCATCTGATCAGGTAGGTTCTTAGGGTTACAAAGAAACACTTTTGCTTCTTCTGTCTCCTCCAGAACATTATATTAATCCAAATTCTAATTAGGACCTTTTCTCTATTTTTCTTGTGATGACTTTCATAATGTCATAATTTATCACAGTTCAGCCTCAGAGCTTTCTTTCTTACTCTTTCTCTTTTTTTGGTTTTGTTTTTCTAGGCACACTCTTCTGTAGAAAAGGCTGGCTTGATTTCTCTTGTGAAGATGAAATTTCTGCCTGTAGATGAGAACTTTTCCCTCAGAGGTGAAACTTTGATGAAAGCTATTGAAGAAGATAGAAACAGAGGCCTAGTACCTGTTTTTGTATGTTCAACTTCATTATTGACATAGTAATGTATTCTAAATGTTAACATAAAAACGTCTAAAAACATTTCCTACTTTGCTAAAATAATTAGTTGAAAGTTAAAATTTCAAAATAAATATGACAATTTCTGATTTATAGAATTCAGATATTTTAGTACCATTTCATTTTTGACTGAACTGATAGCCTGGCTGGTTTTAAAATGCATTATTTTATTTAAAAATGTCATCTCAACAAATTTATTTTCTTCTAGGTTTGTGCAACTTTGGGCACAACTGGTGTCTGCGCTTTTGACAATCTCTCAGAACTGGGTCCAATTTGTAAGCCTCTTTTTTGTTTTGCTGTTTTTAAACTATGATAGCACAGACAAGATAGTGTGGAGACTTTTTTGTGCCCAAACCAAGCAGAATAGACACACTACTCAGCTAGGTTTTTCAGATATGTTTTGACAATCTATGGAGGAAACAGTGAAAGTCCTTCCACTGATTTCTGTAAGATTTATATTATGATGTAAAACACATTCTACTCAAGATGAATAAAATTTGCCAATGAATAAATCATTAATAATGTCGTTTCCCAGGGAACACACGTGGTGCACAGTACAGACTGCAGTACTGCTGTATAATGGATGAATAAATATTTAACTTACGAAAGGAATTTTGGTCAGTAGGACATCGTTTGTAGCCACCAATTCAATAGAGAAATTTGAAATAATTACTTCAAATTTAGTTTTCAGATTCTTTCAGATTCAAATTCAAATTTTAGATTTTCAAATTCTACTTCAGCATAAATTCTGACAAGCAGCTGCTGATGACCAGCAGCTCTGTCTCTGCTTCCTGCCCATACACCTAATGTTCAGAGAGTAAGAAATTAAGCTCGTACATTATGTCACCTACATACAACAGTTTTAATTCCAACAGGTGATGCAGAGGGGCTCTGGCTTCATATTGATGCTGCATATGCAGGAACAGCATTTGTATGTCCTGAATTCCGGTTGTTCTTGGATGGAATTGAATATGCAGATTCCTTTACCTTTAATCCTTCTAAATGGATGATGGTTCATTTTGACTGCACTGGATTTTGGTGAGTAAAGACAAAATACAAACACCATAATATGCTAATTGCAAAGTTTTTCTCTGCCTTTTTTTTTTTTTTCCCCCACTAATAGTTCATTCTACAATTGATAGGGTTAAAGATAAATACAAGTTACATCAAACCTTCAATGTTAGCCCCGTCTACCTCAGGCATCCCAATTCAGGAGCTGCTGTCGATTTCATGGTAAGTCGTCACTTGAGCTGATATTCTAAATTGCCTATGAAATATTCAAACACAGATTGCCTGGAGTGTGCTTGCCGTGTAGCTGGTCTTATTACATAAAATTATAAAAGCAATCATAATGAGATCCTAATGGAGATTAAATAATAGAACCTTGAAGTGAGCTGTAGTTATGAAAGCTGATTATAAAACTGCATAGAAATGCTTTCAGTAGAATGAATTACATTGTCCTTCACATGAAGTTATTAGGAGAACTGTGACACATTTCAGCTTAGATCCATCTTGTGGAAGTTTTCAGTACAGTAAAGCAAGATAATAGTCAATTACTAGTTGTTTCAGCTGTGATCTCAAATCCTGAAACTATAATTGTTTTATTTATGTAAGTCAGTAGTGCTTTTCATTAGAGGGTCAGAGTGTGTGTGTGTCTCTGTGGAGGAAAAAAAAAAAAAAAAACAGTGAGTCCTTGTGGTTAAATAGGACCCTGCAAATAATTTTGTAGATAATTAGAAGTACTTTTACGTGTTCTGTTGCTCTTTTACATGCAGCAGATGTTATTTTCTCTGGAAGGGTCTAATTCTAAATCTGTTCCAACTGTTTATAGTTGATTTGGGAAGCCATTCAGCATAGCACTTAAATATGCATATTACACGACTGGAAGTGAGCAGGAGTTGTTATTTGTAAATAGGTAATTAACTAAAAATTCTAAATATAACTATGCTGTAGACTAAGGGGAATAGCCAAAATTCTATTTTTCCGGATGCTTGGAATATATGTAGACATAGTTCTTCTTTGGAGGAACTATGGACTGAGCCCAGGCGCAGTTCCTGGCTATTTCCTGGGCTCAGTTAGTTTTCCCTAACGTGAAGTTCTTTGTGTCGATCCAGCTTTCTGACATGAGTGCAGGTCTGAAGTATCGGGCTGTGGTAGTGTAAGAGGACACTCCTTGCTGGTGTTTTTGCATGTATTAATACACTTTTTTTTTTTTTCTCCCCCCAGCACTGGCAAATTCCACTAAGTCGTCGATTTCGTTCTTTGAAGCTGTGGTTTGTGATTCGTTCATTTGGAGTGAAAAAGCTTCAGGATCATGTCCGGCATGTATGTGCATTAACAATATAAGCATAAAAATTATGCATTTGTTGGCAGCTGAGTTTATTTAAACTCAATGATAAAATGATGAATAATAAAAATCCTCTGTCACACAAACCTAAATGCATGCTGATTTTAATCTTAAGTAATCTGAAAAGTTTTACTATGTAAACAAAGCTTTTCCCTGTACGCTTCTGGGAAACCGAAAGCAAGGGAAAGCACCTCGATAAATCAATGCCTTCTGCCTCTATCTGTAGAGCTCTTCTTTGAGGCAAAGTGGCTACTGGATGCACCCATAGCTATGAGAATCTACAGGCTTAAATCCTTGGTGAAATATAAATACATGGGATCATATTGTGGATCAATAGCTATTCTAAGATGATTCTAACTTGGAGTTCTAGTCCTTTCTCTAGAAAACTCCCATGTATCAGTCCAGTTGCTCTTGTTTGCTGTCAAGGGTTTGTCTGTAAGGATCTGCAAAACCCACTGGAAGGAGGTCGGGCTCTTAACAAATCCTACCATAGGCTTTGGCAAATAGGCAGTTTTTAAAATTTTTAGTTGTTGTCATTCTTAGTTTTGCTATCATTCACGTTGGAATGATGCATTAGTTAACTTAGTGTCTAATATTGGGTCTGTGACAAACATGCATAATTACTTTTTTTTTTTTTTTTCCCTATTTTTAATTATAGGGTACTGAAACAGCCAAATTCTTTGAATCTTTGGTTAAAAGTGATCCGCTCTTTGAAATTCCTGCCAAGAGACATCTTGGACTAGTTGTGTTTCGTTTAAAGGTAAAGATTGGGCTATTCCCATTTTCTTTTGGAATGAATTGACTGCAGCTGATCTCTCCACAGACACTAATAACTGGGAATAGATTCTTTATGTACGAATCTGTAATCCTGGAATTCTTGTAAAGATGTTTGGATATCATAGCAATTGTAACTGCATTATTTCTTCTTATACATATTTAAAACAGGGTCCCAACTGGCTGACAGAAGAGCTCCTAAAAGAACTGAGCAGTTCTGGCAGGCTGTTCCTTATTCCAGCAACCATTCATGACAAGTTCATCATTCGTTTTACGGTAACATCTCAGTTTACAACCAGGGAAGATATTCTGCGAGACTGGAACATCATTCAGCAAACGGCAGCGCACATCGTTAGCCGCTGTTACGCACTGCACCACATCCGTTCCAGCGAGGGGGCAGGAGCCCCCAGTATGATAGTTAAGCCTAGTTCTGATGCCGCTGCTAGTGCTTCTCAGTATTATCCAGATGTAGGGGAACACAAAACACCTTCCAGAAAAATAGTAGTTCAGCCTAAGAAGTTAGCAGTGAGTCCCAGTTCATGTGTGATTAAGCAACAAGTGGAGAATCAAGGGGATCCTTTAGATGACTGTTTTCCAGAAGATGCCCAAGAGGTTACCAAGCATAAGTTAAGCTCCTTCTTATTCAGTTATTTATCTGTTCAAGGCAAGAAAAAGACAGCACGCTCCCTTAGCTGCAACAGTGTGCCAATGACTGGTGCTCCTGAACAGTGCAACCCTAAGGCAGGAGCCACTGACAAGAGCGAGCCTCATGCAAATGCCAAAATCTTTTCTAGGCTGCCTGAAGAGGTGATGATGCTCAAAAAAAGCGCCTTCAAGAAACTGATCAAGTTTTACAGTGTTCCAAGCTTCCCAGAGTGCAGCATTCAGTGTGGCCTTCATCTGCCTTGCTGTCCTCTGCAAGCCATTGTTTAACGAGTGAAAGAGTTTGCTCCTTAAGTCCTCCCCAGGTAGAAAAGAACCAAAGTTTGCTTATTCATATAGAATGTGTAAACAGTGGCAGCAACTGCTGAGAAAATTCCTGTGCTTTTACTGATGGAAAACCTTGTGTATTTATAGATTAAAACGTCAAATAAATCTTGTAAGCATGTAATATGAAACTGGTTTGTAGACTGTAGAACAGAAAATGCAAAATTTTGCTTTATCATTCTTGCAATACACTAATGGAACATTCACAACTGGTAGGCTAGAATGATTTTAATAAAATACGCTGGTCTTAATAGGGTGTAAACAATTTAGCTCACTATTTGCACCACTGATTTTTTCGATACCTTGACCTAGGCTTTCTAAAGACTGCTGTAGGGACCTGTGGGTACGCTCAGTGCTAACATCATTTGTTAACCGTGCAAAAGGGAAGATGTAACCTTTCTAAGAGGCTTTGCCATGCAAGGGCAGTGTTAAATTCTCTGTGCATTTAAAGCCACAGCAGCCCTGCCCTCCTGCCTGTGTTAATCAGTAACAGCACACAGGAGGCTTTGTGTAACACTGTACCAGGAAGATTAGCCATTGTTGAGCACCTGTGGCTTTTGTGATCATTACCTAAGGCCTCTAAATCACAAGTGCACGGGGGAAGAGAACAGGAATGATTTCACCCTTTCTCATACCAGGTCTAGGAACATTAACAGGAAGGAGAACAGAAAAATGGGGGGGGTTTCCATGCCACAAACAAACTCATTGCTACGAGAGGCAATAATTTACATATTTTTTCAAATATAATTCAAAATATTAATTGGAGGAAAAAAAGCCACTGAGGGCAGCTTTAAATTCAGAGAGTCTACTGTTGAGTCAGGACACACAAACATTGCTGGGAAACTACTCTGGGGAAGCATTGCTGAATTCTTGCTGTCTTCTTCATAGTAATGGCCAGACAGCTACAATAAGCCCTGTTAAAGCAGGTTGCTGGGCCAGTATTTCTATTCTTAAGTTATATAAGCAATGAGTCTAGTCAACCAGAACAATTTCCTATTTCCACACTGTTAGACAACATCAGCTAAACCTACAGTGGGGTTTACTAAGGCATGTGCTGCAAGCAGCAGTAGTATCTGGCCTGCCAGCTCTTCCTCGTAAGTATATATTTATTTTATTCTATGTTGTATTATTATTTGCATTTTTTCAAATTATATAAACACTTAAAGCATGCTTAATTATGAAGTATCTTGCCTGCTCCTATCCTATTTACACCCAAAAAAACCCAGCTCTAAGCTATTACAAATTGTTCTTATTTTGCATATATATTACTTGCTATATGAAAATAAAAATGAGAAGGTACCTCTGCTGCAATGGGTAAAGCTCAATGTGAACATCTAACCTAGCCTTTCTTGGATGAGTTAATCTGAGATAACTGTAAGCTTCATTAACAGTCCGTTTTGACTGGGGGTGTAACATTTTTACTAATGCAGTTAATTGTGGCTCACCTTCTAACATGAATATAAATATCTTTACATAAAAATGTCACATGTAGTATTTACTTTCATATGCCAAGATGCGCAATACGAATATTCATAGTTTTAACAGTACACCCTTGCACTGTGGGAAAGAGCCTGTGCTTTTCTAGTTATCCAGAATAGTTAATGCTATTGCGGCCTTCTCTTCACGTAAGCAGATGAGCAGAAATTGTGCGAATACAAATGAGAACCTGTATACGTTTTAAACTGTTATGAGCAAGCCTGAACATGAGTTACTTGGGACTTACGATTATGGAGGGTAAGGCAAGTTCCAGCTGTAAGACTTCCTATAAATTTAATGCATTAATGTGTTAAAAAAGGGGGATTGGCCTAAAATTGTGTGTCTATGTGTATCCATCTGACTAATTTTGAATTATCCTAGTACAGCCTACCTGACCACCTAATTCAGGAAGGGGAAACTGGAAACCTGCTTCTAGGCTTTCCGTTGTACGAACGTGTGACAATCACTTACGACAGAACAACTGTTGCTGATGCCTCAATAATCATGGTTAGTCCTGAGAAGAGAGGGGAGTTGGAAGGTGACAGCAACAACGCACTGGGTAACAGAAACACTCCTTGTTAGAGCGGGCAGCGTAGAAAAGATAAAACTCAAAGAGGAAGGGATCAAAAACATGGTAGGTAAAAAACACAAGGTAAGAAAGAGAGGAAAATCCAGGCTGAAATATAACTGAGGTCAGAGCCGTTCTGTTTTATTAAAATGATCACATATTCACACATTATTTCAGATGCATATATTTGCTAGTATTAAAAAACAAGATTTCCTAGTAGTGTTAAAGTAACAGATGCTTTAAAATCTGATTATAAAACATGGATTTTTTTGGACATGTTTACAATCTGAAGTGATGTTTTTTTACTGAATTATAAATGGCCTGGGTCATTGGTACATATGTATTTTCTTTTTCATCCAGGATATACAGGCAATCTTTGATGACTGCTGGGTTGAAACCTTCCTCCATTAGTTGTACTTTACGGTACTTGAAAGTTGCTGTGAGTTCTATGGCACTCTACAAAACAAAGTTATGTCTCTACTTATCAATGGCAGCATATAATTAAGGCAAATTAAATTTTCCACATTTAAAGAGAATCAGAAAAGAACAGGTAGTATCTATATGAAGCTGCAGGTAATTAGTACAAGTACAGTATATATGTCTGGAATCTCTGAGATGAGCCTTATGTATAAATCCATACAGTGCAGAGGTCAGTCTTACTAATAAAGGTACTATCTGAATTCATGGTAATAGTGCAACTATTGAGTGTGTGGGTCAGTAACTAATCTGAATGTAGGAAACACTGGGCCCACAGTAGCAGATTACTGAAAGGCTTTCCTTACTACCCTCTTTAAAGGAGGCATGGAAACAGTAGAGAATTTACTTGTGCCATTTTCTACTTCTATTCAAGCTCATGGGTTTGATCCAGCAATTCATTTAATCATGAACTGGAGAGGAGTTTTCCCTTAACATACATCAGTTAAAGCTTTGTTTAGTAAAGCTACTGTGGTAGTTAACCAAATGTTGAGATTATCAGATCAGTGTAATATCATCTTCTTAAAAAGTAATAGATCTTGATTAATGCAGGTTGCAAGAACGCTTTGCAAGAAACTGATGGTCAGGTTCTAAGAAAAATTACTTGGGATAAGGGAAATGGACCACATGGGAAGGACTTTGGTAACTAAGTGCTGTTAGTGTATATCTGTACCTTGTTTTCAGATCAAAAGAGAGCAGAATTTTCTCTCAGAGAAGAACAGCCAAAAAAAGATACTTGGAGCTTGGGCAAGTGTCAGTGTATTTTACCTGAGATGGCAAGACAAACTACCAGCTTGACCAGTCAGCTGCTTTGTTTGTGTATTAAGTCAAAAGTTTAGAGATCAATTAAGGAATTAGGGATGCTAGTATCACTGTATTACTCTTTCTCTTGAATCATATCAGTAAAAGGAGCTATATTTATTTTAAGTAAATACCCTGAGAAGTACTGCTAGAGTGAACTTCTCATGTTTTCTTAATTCAACTTAAATTTTAGTTCACAATTCAGTTTACAAAAGGCTGTTCTTCTGCAAACTGTTACTTGTGAGCTGATCTTTATTTTGAACAAAACAGTTTGTAGAAGTGGAAAACTGAAAACATAACTCTGTTAGTGTGCTGAAGGAATGCAACAGGAAATATGATTTTTTTTTTCCATTAAAAGGTCTTCCTGTTTTTATATGTTAAAATATGTCCTGTATCCTGTTAATGCTCATACAGCTTTGTTTTTCCAGGATGAACTAAAACATCTGGGTCCAGTTCTGCTTTCATATTGATATAACAAGAGCAAGTGAGAGTCAAAAGAAACCATTAGAGAATTGTTTGCATAATTAGGGAGCGCATAGTCCTCACAGAAATGAGAGAATGTGGGCAGAGGTACAGAGCTACTTAGGACCACTCTTTTACCTTAACCCTTATAAAACGAGGTCTTGCGTAGTTTGGAAGATGAGCATGAATGTGTTTGTAAGTATTTTCACCATTAAATTCACAGTTTTCCTTCAGTCGAATGCATGCCATTCCTATTCTGCCTTCATAACCTGAAGGAATAATGATAGTAAATAATCACGGTTCATTTAATACTTCAGACTAATCTCTTTTTTTCCCCCAAATTTATCCTTCCTTCTAAACAATTCTGGAAAATAAACTTACCCTTAGACATCTTAGTGATCAGATTTTCTTAAGGCTTCAGCATTGTAGATGCCAAAAAGCCTAGTATCAGAATGACGGATGGACAAGCATTCTGAAAATCATCCTTATTTCCATGTTTCAATGCAAACAGAATGTCAGATCTCAGTGCTTAGAGATGGAAGCCTCCCTGTAGTGGCATTCAGCCGTGTGAGATTTCTACTTTTATAAAACACTGTAAATCTGCATGAACTCATTGTGCTGACAAACTCATCCAGGCATAGAGAGGACAGAAAGAAATAGGACCTAGTTAAAAACTGTTTATCACCACCTGAATTAAGTGCTGCAAGAATATGAGTACTAGAGATTTTCTCTTCTTTCTCTCCTCCCTCTTCTCCCCTCTCCTCTCCCCTCTCCTCTTGTTTTTTTTAAAAAAAAAAAAAAAAAAAACCAAGTTGTTTGGCCACATACTGAGAAGACTTTGCCCTCCCCTTTTGGGGGATGGGGCACAATATAAACACTCATCTGTTGGTGTACTTTCTGTTGTCTAGGATTACAAATACTTCAAGAAGGTTAGATCAGATCTGGGTATATTACTTATTAATGAATAATCCTATGCTCACTTGTTATGTTTTTGTGAAATGTTGCTGGAAGGATAAGTACTGTTTAAATTGATTACAGGGAAACAGACAGTATGCAAAATTTTCTGATTAGAATGATATTAATGCTTTCAGAAAACTGCATAAAGTAGCAATTGAAAAAAAAGGAAGTGGCACCTGAAGCTTGAAGAAAAGATCACAAGAATATTCAAGTTTAAGACGAATGGTTCTACAGTTCCTTTTGAGCTATCTTCGGCTTCTTTTACCTGTCATATGTTGTACTTAGGCCACCTGGCATTTGTATTTGTTTATTCAGAATCTAGAGTGCCAAATTAGAGTTCTCAGGTGGTGTATACTATCATCTCCAGCTATATTACTTAAGTAAAAATATTTCCATACCACGTAAAGCAAAAAAAAAGCTTAAATACAAAATCCCCATAGTTCTTGCACAACAGCAAAATGGTATCTGGGTTTGAACAACCACCTTGTTGGATTTTTTTTTGATTTGGGTTATTTTTGTTTGTTTGTTTTGTTTTGTTTGTTTTCCCATAAAGCTGAAATCACAACTGGGTATCAGCACCTCTTCTACATAGTTTTGCAAAAGCACTGGGAGTACGAGTTTATTTTCTTCCTCTCCTACAGCGTAATTTGAGAAATATATACAGAACTTTAGGCCACTTAAGTGGTTACCTTGCTTTTGAAGTATCTCCTGGGCAACAGTGTGTTTATCACTAGCACTATCAAAGCAGTTGAAAACACAATTGATTTAGAGAGAGAGGCTTTGGTTTTGCTTCAATAGATAGTGGAGGCATAAATGATTATTAAAAGGATTTTTTTTGTTTGTTTCTTTGAATTAAATCTGATAGATCACCTTGGTTCATATACCTTCTCATCCTTCCAGCCTCAGAAACACCAGGAATTTCTTTTTTTTTTTTTTTTCCCACTTTTAATAGAAACATCTCATGGGCCAGAACATTAACCGAAATGCTCATATGTTGAGCAAATGGTAGAATGAGGTGTTGGATGTAGGAACAGTGGAATCACTAACTGTCTTTCAATTACAAAATAACAATTTGTCAGTAGTGTGACTATGTTATGACATATCCTAGTCTGGAAAACTTTATGGAAAAAAAATGATGCCTGTGCAGAACAGGGGAATCAGTTTCAAATATCAAGTGACTTTCTTGTTCTTCTAGAAATTCCTTTCACATCTATTTTGTTTGTCTCATTCTAGAGTCATTGTAGAGCTATGTTGCTGTAAAACATGCAACACCACTTGTATCAAAGATACTTGGTTTCAAATCTTCCTGCATTTTCCTGTTAATATTCTTGCACTATACTGTATTAATATAAGCTTTGGCTGTGTTTTCTCAGCTGATTAATATTTCATACATTGAAAATATAGAACGCATCAAGTATAAATTAGGAAAAACAGAGAAGGTAAAGGAGGACTCTACAGTTCTCAGTGAAACAAATTTCTGTTGACATATAAAAAAAAAATGTTAGCATACTTCAAATATTTCATTTATACCTGGAACAGACACTCCATATACAATAACTTCTTGAACATAGTCGATCAATCCTAAAATGTCTGCAACTTCAGTTGTAGAAACATTTTCCCCTTTCCACCTGGAATATAAGCAATTGATAGAGGCCATAATTTCTACGTATATTACAATGATCTCTAGAGTTTTAATGTCTGACTTTATAATGGGCTGAGCCTGAGGTCAGAAAGTACTTCTCTATCAGGACAAGGGTCCTATTATTAAAAGGAGAGAAAAAACCGGCTGCAAATTTTAACAGCACGTTCCATAATCAAATCTCAGTAGTATCTAACACACTCTGCTTATTCGTGCTTAATATATCTTTAAACCCTCTTTTTTTTCTCCTCTTTTTTTTTCTGACTGAATTCAGAGAAAATAGTTTTCATCAGTCAGTATGAAATGCTTGAACATGAAATCAAACTTGAGAATAGTGATAAGCATTTAAATAAATACACTAACCGGAATGTGTCTCCAATTCTATCATGGAAATAAATGAAGTTATCATTGTCAATCAGTAAAAGGTCACCACTATTAAAATATAAATCTCCTTTTTTGAAGACATCTCTTAATTGCTTCTTCTCTGTTTGGTGTTTTGCTCCTGCATAGCCACTAAATGGTGCATATTCGGTGATTTTGCAGACCAGAAGTCCTGGTTTACCTATGAAGAGGAATAGCAAAAATATTTGCTATTCATTTAAAAAGCACAATGTAAATTGCCCAAATTAATCAATTTTCTTTACGCTATTGAGGTCTGTAAACATTACAGAATTATTTCATTTTTTTTTCTATAATCACTTTGATTATAAATTAGCTTTGGAGGTACAGATTAAGAGTTTTATCTTGTCCTCTCAAATTCATTAGCTTTCAGTAGGAATATCTGTAGATAATACAAATTATCTCCTGCCTCTATATTAACACAGAGACACAACACATCTTGTCTGATACTAGTTAAGTAGAAAACAGTTGCTCAAGATTCCCTATGCAGCTACCTAAATAGGAATATAGGATATCAATAGGAACTGTGTGTACACAGGAAACCTATAAATGACACTAAAATATCTTCAGAAGATCACTCTCCATACAGACTACTTCCATATATTTCAGTCAGTGTCAGACTTGCTGACCTCTCAATGAAAAGAATGAGTTGCATTTAGAACCCAAATGCACTGGATTTCAGCTTGATTACTTTGAATGCAAAATTGCCCCAAAGGTTGCTTAATATGTTCTTTACCTTTCATTTGCTATAGCTGGAGTAATTTATGAAGGGAGAAGGGACATCTACATGTTTATGTAAATTGAAACTCAACTGCATCAGAATAGTCTGTCACCTGGGATTTTATGCTTCTGTTTTTGTTTTTTTTTAATTTTTCTCTCTTACACTGAAGGGATTTTTCACTCCTTCCCAGCTCCCCAGTTCACACAACTAAAATATTAGTAATATATCTGTAAATCCTAACACAGAGGAATGTACATGTGGGCATCCCTCCTCACCTAAACTCAAGAGTTAGCATAGCAGAGGATGTCTATGGGGCAGACCCTCTGCTAACATAACTGGTATGTTTCTCAGCAACAAGAATTTAACATAGCTGGTTAACTGTGCCCCAGTTCCATTATAGAGAGAGAGAGTGTCTTACCATATAGCTTGGGGTGCTCACTCAGATTCCTCCCTCACATGAATGACTGAACATGCAACAGAATCAACAAAATCACAAGTATTGGAAGTATTTGGTTTAAAGTCAGGTACACCTGTGCCAGTAAATAACTATGCCCAGCTATGAAAACTGATATTAAGGTAAAATATAAGCAAAGTATTTCCATGTGTGCTTTTTATATTAGAAGTAATGAAGAGTTTCAGTGACAAAAGAAATTGCTTCCTGTTTTGCAAATGTTTCTTGTCTTCTCAGACTGCAAAGTCTGAGAAGAATTAAATAACTCCAGCTGAAAGTCAAGATCTGTACTCAAAGGTAAAAATGTTAGCATGTCTATTACTAGAACTAGACTAATTATGAAAATCGAAGTATACACTTGCTTGATTCCCCACTGTGCTTCTACCTTTTGTATTGCATTACTACTATTGTATTGCACTATTACAAGATTTGTTATGTATTTTCTAACTAAGTCTATAGCAATTTTCAGCCTCTCTCCAGATAACAGTGATACGAACATAAAATACTTGTAGAAATACAAACCTTTCTTATTTTAAAGAATTTAAGTTTTTACCTTTGGGAACTTTTATGCAGTATCCATTCTCATCTCGGACTGGTTCATCTTTCTCTACGTCATATTTAATCAGTTCATAGTGTAAGACTTTCTAGTGAAAATTTGCAAAATTATACACACATGAATATTCAGTCTTTGAAAAATACTTTCATAATTATGCTACATGTTCAGCCTTCTCTTTAACAGATGCCAAATATATCACATTTCAACTGGATGGGCTGCATGTCAATGTTCTACCTGAACCAGTAAGAGGTGTCAGGGGCATCTTGAGCGGGTACTTACAGACTGTACTTGTCACTTTTCTATTGTTCTCTCTGGGCACATTTTCCTTTGTCTAACACGCATCTGAGCCGTGAGCACTTCCCAATTTATCATGCCTGGTGTGGGCCGTTGGCAGTATAGTAAACTTTACCAGTAAGCACAGAATGGCAAATTCTTATCCATCTTACCTTCTGTAAGCAGTTCACTCTTCCCACTGCACCAATTTTTCCAGTGTAATTCACAAAGGAAATGTTTCCCTCAGTTGAAGCATAAAACTCTAGGATATTAATATTTCCAAACCTCTGGATAAATTCCCTCCAAACATCACTCCTTATCCCATTTCCTATGGCAAGTCTGACTCTGTGATCCCGATCATTTTTTCTCTGGAAATAAGAAACGGTCATGAATTAGTGTTTCACTCTAAACTGAAAGCTTCTGTATGTGGAAAACTCCAAAGGAAAGTTTAGCCTAAAGTATTGAGCATATTTTGCAGTAAAACATGTGCAAACATCATTACAATTAAGCACATGGCTATGACGTGGACGAAAGGACAAGAAATTACTGAACAAGTTGGGCTAAATATCTGTCTCTCTGACTGTTGTTAGTAGTTGATTTGATTTGGATGAGAACAGGAACAATTAATGATATGGAGAAAGCTAAAAAGAAAACCCAGGCACCATGTTAATTTATTTGTTTGTAAGCCTTGTGATGACTTTCTGCCGAAGAGTAGCTTACCCTAAATTCAGCAAAAGATTTGTATGACCTAAATGGCATTAGGGAAGCAAAGGAAATCACTGCTAGGAATCTTTGTTTGCAATCTTTCCATTGCTATTAGTGAACAATGCAGGATGGAACCTGTTAAAAAACATTTTACAACACTTCGTTCATTTTTTTAAATAGAGATATGAGACCTTTTTGTTTAAAGTGACAAGCATGTGTTGATGATGATAGTCATGCTTATGTCTTCTCTTAGATATTTATGTTTATTATGAACAGTAAGGAGCAATGAATTGTGTTGTACGCTTGTAATTCATAAATATTTCTGATGTGCTAATGAGTAACAGTAGTCGAGAGAATTTTAGTACAATATAGGAAGGATGTTTTGTCCCTCTTCCTACCTTATTCTCCAACTGTTTCTTGTAATACATAATTTAATAGTACTTTAAGGCACAGAGAGTGTTTTAAATATATAATGACTTATTAACTCAGAATACATTGCTGATACAATAGCCTTATTCTATCAGCCAGAGACTGGAGTGCACATTTGTGCAGAACTGTTATGTTAGCTCCATGTCTTTCAGGTATTTCCGTTAAAAAGACAAGCTTCTAAATGATGAGGCTAGAAGGCAAACAAGTTCTAATTTAAAGAAATATATTAATAGATCTTCCTTTTTGGGATGCTAAGAGATCTGCCATTGCTATGTTACAGCAGAACTAAACTGCAAATGGAACAATCAAATTTACCAGCTGGAAGAATAACAGAATCTTGCTGATATACCCATTTCCTGAAAATCGTACTGATTTCAGTGAAGTTATTTCTTACCCCTGTAACCAGCAACAGAAAAGAACTCAGATATCTGATAGTGTGCACACATGAAGCAAAAAGAAACTGCAGACGTACTTCTTTTTTCTGACTTACGGGTATCAAATGGCGCTAGGAAAACTGGTTGATATTATCTTCATTCTTACTAAATTCTAATTGCTATTCACAAGGTCTCTCTCCATAAAAGTTATTTTCTGCAAGCAAACATGTTTTTGATATCAATTAACTAATATGACTAGAGGGATCTTAGCAGGAAAGTATTTATGAACAGATGTGCTATGGTGACATTATATTAAGTGTACCTTTGGAAGTAGCTCTTCTTAAACAATCACAATAATCACCTTAAAGGTTTCACCTGCATGGGGAGATCATTATTGTCTTCAGCTAAGATTCCTACTTTAAAAAAAAACAAGTATTGCTGTCTAAATGTGAAATGACACAGCTACTTTTGTTCCTAGGGAGTCCCTCACTGATTTTTGCTTTCCAGCAAGAGTGATCACATAAGGTATGTGTTTTTTTCCATTCACCTTAACAGAATGTCAATTAAAGGATTAATTATGATTGTTCCAATGTCCAAAGGACTGGTTAATTCAATCAACCAGTTCCCTTTTTCTTGAAAAAAAAATCATGTTAGCATGCCATGAGATTGTAAACCTCATTAGAGAAAAGTACAGTTCTTTAATGCTAATTGGATGTATTTTATGATTATTATGTAAAGTCCTTTCAAACTCAAAGCTTTGGAATAGTTTATTTTAGCTGGAACTGGTTCCTTGAACTTTTACTAGTCCCAGCTCATGTCCAGAAGTCAGCAAGATCTAATTTTGAGTAATATCTTTAATATTCTGCAAAAAAACCCTATTTTATCTCTCATGCAAAAAGAACTATCGAAACATAAAACTTAACACATAAAATCAAATCTAAAATTTTTCAACAATACTATTGTCACAGTCCACGCACTTTCCATTCTAATACTTTGGCTTTCCAAAAACCTTCCCATAGAGAACATTGCATACATCTAGTAGAAAAACAGTGAGAAGCCTTCTTCAGTAACAGTGTATTAAAATTTGATTAACAAAGCATAATGGGAAAGTGAATCGCATATGTAGCTTATATTCATCAAACAGTGTTTTCTAATAAAGTAATGATTTTTGCTAAACTTAGAAAAAGACTTTTTCAAAACCAAAAAGTATGTTTTACTCTAAGTACTCCTTGCTTTTTGGCCATGTAGTGCATGGTAAAGTCCGTGTACCCAATATATGCTCAGTTATGGATCATTTGTGGATGTTAATTTGTCTTATCTCTTCCTTACAGCTAGATTTTTTTGAACATGGGCAGTATTTGTAGAAGTCTAATTATCATTAGTCACACACCCACAAAAAGGTAGCTGTTACCTGTGGCACACTGCATAAATACCGAAGCACTTCCCCAATATATTGTATCACTGTTACGTTGTATTTCCTGCAGTCATCCCAGAACTGGCTTGCTGAAAATTTAGCTCGCAAAACAATAGTTGCACCTGTGTAGAAAGAAGTAAAAAAAAAAAACAAAAAGAACAATTCTTATGATATCATAGTACTATATGAAATTTCTTAGTGCAACATTACAGAAAACTTGTACAATTATTGTTTTATAGGCTTTAGAAATATTTTTCCTATAACATAGGAATGTTGTAGGGAACATTCATACAATTCATTACAATTTCAAGTATTAAATACCATCCACATTGAATAATTCAAGCTCTATTTCTATTCATCTAAAAGTTAAAAGCTATTATGGTTGATGAGACTTATGGCACTCTGTACAGCTTAATCCAAAGGCTATGCAAAGAGCTGTCATGTAAGATGGGTCCTATCCTGTTTGTCCAGGTGCTGAAATAAGATCTGTATAAGACAAAGATCTGTGCAAGTCATGTGAAAACTGAAGAGTAACAAGAAACGAGAAAGTCTCCTAGCTTATGGGGCCCCAGATTATTGAGACACATACAACCAACTATTTTACCTCAAAGGTGGTAGCTGAGGAGCAACTTGATTTGCGCGATCACACCTGTGCGTGACTTCCGCACAGTAACACCTTGTACCAGTCAAGTGTATTGTACCTTTCATGATGCACCCGTTGACTCCAATGAGGAGGGCAGAGCTGTGATACAGTGGTAGCGCAGTGTACACGGTATCTTCCGAGGTGACCTTGGCAGCATCGAACAAGCCACAAGCTAGCAGTATGCGTTCATGGTTTATCACCGCAGCCTTGGGAAGACCTATTTAAAGCCAACCAAAGAGATGAACAATAAACCTAGTAAGACCACCAGTTTCACATGGGTTTAAGAGAGGGTTTGCTCTCTTATTCTCTCACTAAGCAAATAATAGTTCCAGAGTTCAGCAAAGTATGCATTTAGTGTAGCTAAATTTTGTAAGCTAATTTTTTATTTTTTGAGGGGGGGGGGTGTTTGATATAAGTATCAATGTCAGAAAGCATGTGTGGCCTTCCATGTATATTTTATGAATTTATATTACCTGTAGTACCAGAGGTATAAATGTACATGGCAGGAGTTTTAGAGGTTACATCTGATCTCCAAGACAGTGGAGTAGGCTCATCTGAGGCAGCATCTACTTTATCAAGAAAGCTTTCAAC
The DNA here is from genome assembly GCA_013398735.1 of Nothocercus julius. Taxonomy (NCBI): domain Eukaryota; kingdom Metazoa; phylum Chordata; class Aves; order Tinamiformes; family Tinamidae; genus Nothocercus; species Nothocercus julius. The sequence continues at coordinate 5,454,767 of VZSV01000026.1, read as the reverse complement.
TCCTTCTGTAACAGATGTCTTGCTTAGGTAATAAACTTTGACATTTTGTTCCTTCAAGGATGGCAGTACTTCTTCAACGGATTCTTTCAACTCTTAAAGGGGGGTAAAAAAACGAAAGTATTATAAAAAAAAAAAATACTGTTCAGTGAAGTGTACTATCACTGCATCAACTTTTACCTCAGGAACTTTCATGCTTAACTGCTGTTAGAGAAACTGATGCCTTTCACTTATTGAAGCTCTGTAATGCCAGTCTCCCTTCTCTACCTGCTGGCAATTTCTGCCAAGTCCAAAGGTACATAATCATCCTTGACACTTTTATTCCCTTAACAAATTGAACTGGGTAACAAAATCAAGTGTTATTAGCAAAGATGAGTAGACACTTGATGTATTTGTATATATTTTGTTTCCTAAAAAATCCACACTAAATGTCTTCCAGATTATAGGCAATTTCCTTGTGAATTATCAGTTTAAACAATTTACAATGAATCTTCAATGCAAGTTTTAGGTAAATGAATAGCAAACTATTCATTTTAAAAATCCCTTCCCAGAGCTGAAGGCTTTACTGCAAAATTTAAGGTCTCTTGCCTGCATTAGTTTTTCCACATACATATTGATAAATACCAATTAGTTTTGAAAGTCTGATTCCACAGAGCTTATTTTCAGTGAGGTAAAAACTGACCAAGAAAGGAGAAAATTTGGCTTCTGAACTCCTGGAGCGTGAGGCATATAAAACACTTCTGTCACATACGGTGGAAGAATGAGTTCAACTACCTAAGGTGAGAGGATTTGTATTCATGTAAATGTTTTTGGCTCTGGGCAGATAAACAGAGTCTTTGACTTCCCATAGAGTGAGGTATTCATATACATACAAATATATATACAGACAGCTGAAAGACTAGACACGAAATGAGGTCTCTATTCAGTATGGAACAGAATGCGGTTTTACACTTAAAACATAGCAGCACATCTATTTTATGTAAGGTTCACCTCAGTGAGTTCATGTCTTGTCTCTGAACTGAAATTTGACAAAAGCTTTTTATACAGACTGCAGCCACCCCTAGGAGTCTAAGCCGCTGTCAAGTTGCACCAAGAGGATCCTTCTGCCCGACTTTGTTTCCGATCTGAACACCACTGGGAACAACGCTGGTACGACTGAGCGTTATTTTAGTACTGTGGCTTCATCACCCTTACCAAATAACTAAGCACCTGGGCTCAACTCTCATGTCTTGCGCTGGACCAGAAAATGCAAACATGGTGCAAACGATCCAGAAAGCTCGGGTGTGCTGTAACACCCCGATCCCCGAGGTCAGCTCTTGGGTGTGGGCAGACGACGGGAAAGCCCGGGCGCTGCTCTCCGCACCCTGCACTGGCCGCACACCCGCTGAGCCCGCGGAGCAGCCTCCGCCACCCGCACCCGGCGATCGCGCCGCCCCCGCGGCCCCGCTCCG
>VZSV01000026.1:5441986-5452574 GCA_013398735.1 Nothocercus julius | reverse complement strand
TCCTCAGGGCGCCTCGCTGCCCGCGGGCCCGGGGAGCTGCCCCTCCGCGCTGCCTCCTCAAGCGCTTCTGCCGCGGCTCCTCTGGGGCAGAGCCGAGCGCCGCACTCGCTCAGGCCCTGGCACCGGCAGCGCTGAGTGACTGGCAGAGCCGGTGCCTCTGCTCCCAGGAACCTGCTCTGCTTCCGGAGGGGTTGTCTGCTTGGGTGGCGCTCGCTGCCTGTTTTGAGGGCCTCTGAGTGAACCCTGTGGCGCCAAGTGCTAGTCACAGCCTTGTGGGGCTGGCAGCGATCCGTGGTGGTGGGTTCTGTGTCTGCGTGCAGTGCCAGAATTTGTGCCCAGTGGTGCTGGAGAAGTGGCAGTTTTGGACTGCAGGTGCCAGGAGGTTGATACGTTTCATCTGAGGCCTGACAGCTCTCTTGGAGGCAGAGCACTCACTGCGTTGCACGCAGACCATCCGGATTCCCTGCTTTGACTTTGCAGTCATCCCTGACAAAGGCAGCCAAGCCTAGCTGCAGCTCGTGCCAAGAGAGAGTTAGGACGTCCATTCAAGATGAGGTGAGAAGCAGCCATGGTTTCGCAGAGCTCAGCCTGGGGAACGTGTTCCTGCCCTCCTCCTGTGCCAGCCCTGGCTACATGGCCAATAGGCAGAATAGATAAACAGCAACTAGCTGGAAATTTAGAGTGTGCTTTGATTTTTTTAATCATATAAATATGTTTTTGAGTATTCTAGATGCACAGATGGAATTTACAGTCTGTCTCTGTTTTTTTTTGTCCAAGGCTAGGAGGACCATTCGTTTCTTAGACAACCCTGAAGCCAACTCCAGGCTTTTCACCCTTCTGACTGAGCACAGCAAAAAGAACTTACTGTTTCTCTCAGTGAAGTTCATGCAGCAACTGCTTGGCCATATTTCTTTTTCTTGCTGTTGTGCTCTGTGTCACAGAGAGGACAGTTTCCTCCCCTTCAGTCAGTTTCCTGGTCGCCCTTTATGCCACATAGTTTATTTCTTTGCCTACGAGGTGATACGATTCAGCACAGTGATCTGCCAGCAAACCTTTTTCTTTACGAGACACTTTGACTAGCCAGATGAATTCCGTTTGCTGTTGGTTGAACTGTAGCTCTGATGCAAGGGAAGTGGTGGATCCTCAAGCTGGGGTGGGACTTCTTTACTGGGAGGGTGACAGAGCACTAAAACAGGTTCTCCAAAGAGGTTATGGAGTCTTGATCCATGGTGGTGTTCAAAAATGTCTGGACACAGTCCTGCGCTATGTGTTGCAGGTGACCCTGCTTGAGCAGGAAGTTGGACTAGGTGGTCTCCAGAGGTCCCTTCCAACCACAACCAGTCTGTGATTCTGTGATTTGTTTTGTTGGCCAGCTTGTTCACAATGTATTTTTATCCTAAGCTATGCCTTCAGATAAACATTTCTTGCCCTGCTCCATTTACAGTCTACTCACGGACATTTCTAACTCTACATACTGATTTCAGTCATGAGCTAACTAGCTTGTTGAGCCAGTGTAAACTTCAGAGGCAATATTAACTGATGTTGACCTAGCAATGGCAACTAGAATTCAACAGTTCAAGCAGTAACTTTGTCAACAGTGTTAAGCATCAGTATAACATGCAAACTTGAAACAAACTACACTTCTTCTGGCTCTGTTATGCCAAGTCCATATGGCCTACGTCTGTAGTTTTCCTTCTTATACTTACTGTTAAGATTTGTCTTGTTTTCTAAAGCCATACAAAGCAAAGCCCTCTTAGGAATTAGTCTGTGGTGTGCAGTGGGGCAATTTATTTTTCTTAAGTAATCCCAAGGGATGATGGTGTGCTAGTCTACTGCTATATACAGTTTTGTTGTTTAAGTATTTCTCATTACCATGGCAACTTTAATAGGTAATTAGCTGCTATTTCGTATTTTGTGTTGAAGTTAATGAAATATCATGAAACATGCTGTATGTGGCATGGATTTGAAATGTCTTGTATTTTCTGATTTTAAATTCTTTTTTTGTGAGAGAATTGCTAATTCATGTGGCTAATTCTTTTGCCTAATTAATGGTATGGACTGCTGTAGTATGTATTGATAATTTTCCTCAACCAGGTGTCAGTTTGACTATAAATTGCATTATGTCAGTTTCAGTACTTTTGCTGGATCGTCTTATATGCTTTTACCTTGGGGCAAAGAAGTGCGTTTTACAGACTTAGTTGCTTTAATAAACCTAATTTCGTGCCTACATCTCCCTGTGGGATTAGGCAAGGTTATCTTACTCTGATCCACGAGATGTCACCAGAGAGTAAAAAGTAACTGGAAGTTTATATTAAATTGGGACTCAAACTTTATGTGTACTGCACTTAGATGTGCAGCCTGCTCTAGGCAGGGAGCATGGTGGAGCTACACACTCCTTATGTGGGAACCCCGGGATGCTCCCGACTGCAGCTTTTTCTGCACAGAGAGCCTCCTCTCTTTTCCACACTGTTTTCTGTTCAGTTCTTTAGGGATTTGATGGGAGACCTTGTTGAAACAACACAAGATGGCACACACCTTTCTAGCGAAAGGTGTCGCTGTCACTGTAGTGACAGTAATCATACCACAGAACAACACTTAGCTACTTGGTGACCAACGGGAGAGAGAAGTTCAGGGTGGATGACTTGTGCCTTGAGTGAGTCCTTGAAGCAGAACAGCTGCATATGGCTCTTTTCTCACCTTTTTCACCTGAACCTTCCCACTGAAAGCCACAACTGTTTTTTTTTTTTTGTTGTTGTTGTTTTTTTTTTAGTGTTGCTGATGTGAAATCTTCAATCTTCATTTGCTATTTTCAAATGCCTTCCTGTCTCCTAGGAAACTACTGTCCCAGCTACTGCAATTGTTACTAAAGGCTGCAAGGTTTATTTGCAATATTATCACAGTGTTGTTTTAAGATTGCAATTAGATGAGACAGGCTGAGCTGATCTAATACACTGGTGATGCCAAAAGGGGATATTCCATTTCCCTGTGCTCTCTGTGTAAGTCCCCTAATTTCCCTGCCTCCCTGCTCTAGTTCTAGTGATCTGCTGGCATTTGAGTGACCAGCTCAGCTCACTAAGCCAGCAGAAAGTTTGATATTTTGTTGGTCGAGTTCTCTGCTGACTCAGTGAGTAAAATTGGCTCATCATGGGGTCATATTAGTAGTAGGAACAATGCAAAGGAGAGAGTGAGGAAGTAATAAAAACCAGCTTGATCTCCTTTCCTACATGCTTTCTCTCGATTTCTCTTTTGGTCCCCTCCCATCTTCTGCATGAGTAGCAGTGTGTCTATAATCAGCCAGAATCACTTTTGCAAACTTAAGAAACAAGTTTACAGTTACAGAGAAATAAGTCACTGAACCCATTAATTGGCAAAGTTCAAGGCATTCCATTTTTGTCCTCCCTCTCTGGCAAAGGTTCAGCAGATGAGGGTCAGTGAAGCAAGTTCTTTGGCGCTACTTAAAATGCTAACTTCAGCTGTTCATCAGTATTATTCTAGATCTTTCTCCACTCCTGAGGGATGATGCTTGCAAACTTGTAATGCATCAGAACTTCTTGCTGGTCAGCTAGGTGAGCTGACTTGCTGGTCCACTCTGCGACTCACTTGACCCATGTGTTCAATGCAGATTAATTTGCAATCATCAGCCTCCAAAAAGGTCCCTTAGAGTGAGCAAACTTCTACTGTGACCCTGGAATCTCCGGTAAATTTTTGTCTAATGTATTGCCCATCCTCTTCCATCCATGCCCCAAATCAAGAAATCTAGATGTTGCAGGGTGCCTTTACTTCAGTCTTCCACAAGCTGGCTTACGTTCTTTTTACATTAGAGACCTTACTTTTAAAAGATGAACAGGTGCAACCTGGCTGTGAATAAACATGGTTTGACTCACGTTAAACAAAGCAATGTGGGTAAACAATCCAGATTTATAGGTCACAGGTAGAGATTTCAAGTACTGTAGGCATACAGCATAGTGTAGATCTGCTGTACTTCAGAGGAGACAGGGGTTGTGCTAGTAGGATACTATGAAAAATCTAAATGCCAGGTCTACTGCTCTGTATGCCCTTAATAGTTACAGATCTTAGATACTCCATCCTGCGTGTCGGGGTTTGTCAGTTTAGCCCAGTGGTTAGAAGCATATATGGTATCTTGAGAGGGCAGCTGGTCTTCAAAGCTGCCAGCAGCTTTATTTGGAGATCTATCTTTTACACTGCAATGCCAGGAGTCTTGTAGAATAAATGTTGCACTCATGGCAGACTGTGAGTACCAGTCTTCACAGCAGCCGACATGGAAAAGGGAAAGGAAGTGGAAAAAGAAGAGAGAACTTTTCTTGTATTCTTTCTAAATTTATTGGTTCCAAAACATTTCCATTTCTAAAAATTGATATTTTTTCTTATTAAAAAACTATTTTACTGAAAAAATGCCCAATAAATCTCCTTACAATATCATGTTTGTTTCTACTATATTAAAGTTGAAAATCTTAAACTATTTTATATGATGCCAAGTGGCCTGCTTTGACTTAGCTCTTTGCTCAGTTATGGTTTTCTAAAGATCTTCCAGGAGAATCTGTTCGAGTCATAGTGAAACTCATCTTTCTGTTGTAGAGGTGTTGGAAGCAACTGATATGAAATTGTAGGAGCCAGATTGTACTATTCTACAATGACATGTGAGAGATTCCTGGTGTTGGATGTAAACTAGATTCTTGGCTCTGGCCCATCCTCATTTTTCTTGGATAGGCATGGTTGGGGTTGCAGTAGAATGCACGTGCTCATCTCCCTCAGGGAATGGGGCTGTCAGAGCCCAAGAATTACCCTGTCTCCTAATACAGAACCTCCACAAGGAGCCTTGTCTAGTGTTCCAGAGTTGAGAATTTTTCCATTCCATAATTAGATTTTGAGATTATAGTTCATTGTAGATGCAAAGCCAACGTCATTCCAGACCTACACCTGCAAAATGCTGTTTGTTTAGTACAGAACAAATTTTGTTTTTACCATTTTTTCATTTTTGATGGAAGAATAAATGACAGTCACGTGTCCAATTTCTGAACTAGATTGTACATAAAACTCTCAATGAATTTATGAAGTCCTAAGAGGGAGACATTCAAGATTGAACCCTACGTGTATAATTTGTCATCAAAACCAGGTGAACTGATTAAAGAAGAAAAAATCAAGAAAATCTCAGGGTTATTGAGGTTCCGTGTCTTATTCCTCATGTCAGGGAGACCCTTCAGCGTTCTGTGATTCAACATGGAAAGGCAAAAAAAAAAAAAAAAAAAAAAAAAAAAAAAAGGAAAAGCTATTCTTTATATCCTTCTCCTTAAAGTAAGTAGAGTAAGTAGAGTTAAAATATTAAAATATACCTGGGGCTTTGGTGCTTTGAGCTGTCCTTTCCATGAAGATTGGGATGGATTAACAGGTTATTGGAAAGCCAATGCTTCCTGTTGTTTTCCAAGAAAGAATAAATGCTAATTATTAACACAAAAATAACGCAAAAACTCTGCGTTAGGAAGCCGGTAATGTACTTCCAGTTGCCATGCACACAGTGACTAAAGGAACCCAGAATTTGAACTGAAGCGGCTGTTCATATCCCCAACGTGACAAAGCTACAACTTCATTTTTATTCCAGTATGAATGAGGAGAAGTCTGGGTGCAATCCAGTAATTTCAGGGACACAGCAAAGTTGCACTAATACTCTTATAAAAATTCTTACAAATACTCTTCAAGAAAAATATGGAGCCGTTTTCAAGTAATATACAGCAGGGTATGTCACAAGATCATCTATTTGATATTCAAGAGATTTCATGCCATGAAGAAAGCCATGAAGTTCACTTGGCAGCCCTGACAGAAAGAATTGTTGTCACACATCTGACCCCACAAAATGTCGGCAGATCGTGTTACTGTATACATGGAAATAGTGATCTGAATGAAATCTATCCCACCAACTGATGTGCCTTTTGCTGCATGAACCTCCTTCATTTCTCAGTGGTCAGCACTCCATTGCCTCTGGAAATGACAGAGTGTAAAATGTCACAGATTCTGATCACTAAATCCCTTGCCTTCACAGAACTTTGTTCAGCTCTGTCACCTCTCCATAATAGGAACCTGACATCTCAAATTAAAACATGTGTGATATTTATCTATATGTTAGTGTATGCACATACAGTGCTAGTCACAATGTGGATTTCTGCAGGCTCTGTTAGGTAAAGTAATTAATTATTAAACCAGTCATTTTTGTGATGCAATGTGCTTTGTCAGTAGCCATCCAGACAGTAGAAAGTCCTATTTTCCCAACAAGGGACTATTTGATTTGCTCAAAGTTCCAAATTTCTTTTGGACTACTTCTAAGCCAAAAGTTTTGTTTAATGATTATCTCACTAGATCTCTGTTATTGTGCTCGATATTTTAACTGCTTGAAATAAGATAAAATAAAATAATGCACTCAGAACTGAATCAGAGCAGTGTGCTAACAATCTTACAAACTTTTGTTTTATCACTACTTAAGTTACCCTGGTAACTTTAACCTGTTAGATACTTTCAAACAAATTTGAAAAGAGTCATAGGTCTCAGTAGTATTAAGTTCCTTAAAGGATAGGAATAAAAGACACTGTAAATGCTTTGACAAACAGAAAAGTTGCAGTGCTATTAGGCACCAGATTATCCACACAACATAGATATTTTTTGTAAATTCTCTGATTATGGTAAATATGTGTTTACGAATAGCCATCCATTTTATGATTATGATATATCATTTACCATATGATTTGCATAAATAGGAAATCAGTTATCCTTAGAAATAAGTATTGCATTCTGCAGTTAAATCTACATGGTAGCAAGCTTAATGCTTGGATGCATTACTTAGATGCAGTCTGGTGGAAAACCTGGCACTTGAGCACATGTCACAGAATGAAGGTGTCCTGACAAGGGAGAAAAACAGATTTTCCAAGTAGTTTCCACAGTAGGTTCCCAGGCCTGATGTTGGGGAAAGGAGTACAGCGTTGGTCCTTCAAAAATTATAGAAAGCAAAAAATAGAAGCCACGTAGAGCTTGTCAGCAAGTTAAGAGATTAAATCTGGGTGAAACTGGGGTTAGAGAAAAGGATTTCTTGCCATTTTACAAATGCAGCCTGTCTGATCTAGTAAGGAGTTAAATCTAATTATATCTTTCTTTTGAGTATGAGGAATGATAAAGCCGGGTTTTACATTATTTAATTGAACAACATGAAATCTCTTTCAAGGGACTCTAAAAATAGCAAATTGATTTTTCAGGCTGTATTATAGGTCACAAGTTAAAGTGAAGTATGTTTAATGAAAATGTTTTAATTACAAGGGTAGCAAGCAGTATCCTTGAAAAGGCATTAGAAGAAATTAAGTATGTCACAATTGTATTGTTAAACAAAGGTATTGTAAGTAAAATCTATTGAAGGTATATAAGGATTAATTTACAAAATTATTTCGTGTAAATTGTTTCCATGTTTAGAGTAATTTTTTTTCAGTAGAAGTGTTGTCTTCAATCTTTTGAACAGAAAAGACACAGTGCAATTTAAATTTCTAAAATAAATGTATGTGAAAGCACGGTTAGTTCAAATAACCTCTTATAGCAAATAATTTTAATCAGTACTATAGCATAAATACTGGCAAGAGAGGATAATCTCTTCCTTAATGTTAAACGTAATTCCCTTTGAGCACTTCATGCACACTGGGTTTACCTCATTACAGCTGTAAACAACTACATATGCACTGAAAGGTGGGACCTCAGTTCCTGGAAAGAGGGAAATTTATAACTAAACAGCAATACAGTCCTTTGAAACTTCTGTTCTTGTTTGTTTTAATAGATATATGTTAGAGAAAACGATGTATGAGCCAGAGACAAGATACCATCCAAGAGAGAGATTAATTTAGGCTTTGAGCCTCACCAACACTAGTCCTATTGCCAAGATTAACTCTTCTATGCTGCATGTCTCCTATTACTTCTTCTAATTTTTTGGCTTTAAGCTAGAACTTTACTGCTGTATACTGTGTGCCTTAATACTATTGGGTCAGAATATTATTCTCAGTTAATTGTAACTACATTGCTTTAGATTGATTATTTAGAATCAGAATAAGATGGCTGTATATAAGCCCGCAAACTACCATATATCATTCCAAATGATGGCTGGACTTGGTCAGGGTTTCTGGAATTGTTACTTTTCATTTAGATAACAAATAATTACATAAAATAAGTAACACTGGAATAACTGTTACTGTCATTATGCTTAATGATTTCTGTCACTGTTAAAACTTACATTGGTAGAAGATCAAGCCTTTCTTGTAGAAGAGGAAGAGGAAGAAGAAGATATAAGGGGCTACCTAGTATGAGGGAGGAAAACACTCATACTGATACAAAAGTATGAAGTGTAAGAACTTCCATGCACTGTGAAGGATGCAAATGTGTGGAGTGTATCCTGAGTGTAAGGATACAAATAGGGGGCATTTTAGAAGATTGTGCGTTGATAGCGCTGCACATATAGCATTGTGCTTTGATAGCATTGCCCATGGGAGAACAATTTGTGGGTCAAATGTCTGGTCTTCAGTGAAGGCTGGAAAGTAAATGCTGTTTAGCATGAGTAAAGGTTTCAAGGGCAGACCATAATCATTCCAGTTAGGAGAAGGAAAGGACTTCTGCCTTGATTGGACTTAAATGAAAATTAACTTGCAGCTAGGAGGAACTGCGTGTAAGACAGGAAGAAATAGATGTGTAAGATACTGTAAAGAATGTTTTCATTAAAATATGTGAGCATAAAAAATGAGGCATAGCAGGAAAATAAATAAATGGTAAAATATTCATCACAGACACCACTGTAATGATGGCAAGGACTATTTTAGGTACCCTATAAAACATCAAAGATCTGTAGTAAGTAGGAAAAGAAATATTGTGCAAAGTCATAAAAACTATGTAAGCTGAGTTGATAAAGAATGATCCAAAGGTCCAAAACTAGCTGATAAGTCAAGAAGGATAGAAAAGGAAGCAAGACCTTTGGATTTAGCCACAAGCCAATCATTAATTCTTTTACATAGGTCAATGTGAGTAGAATGACCTCTGCAAAACCAGTTAAATCAAATAACAAGCATAAGTAGCAAGAACTACTTCTTTCTTTTTTTAATTAACTCAAGGACTTAAATTAGTGACTAGAATTAAGTAGCATCAGGAAAAATATTTTTTGAAACTTGAGAGAAGACTAAGCTTTCTGATACAAGGAACAACAGTGTCTGAGGCTGTTATGTTAGAGATGACTCCGACTAAGCTAAAATAAGTGATTCCTGAAAAAGTTCTGCAGTCATATGAAACAGGACAAAGCTTGGTATCATGCCACCAAAAATAATTAACTTTGCTCTGAAAAGTATTTAATCTTCTTCAGTCGATATAATGCCAAATGACATTTTTTCTGTGCCTAGCCTTATAGCTAAAACCTACAAGTTGTGAAGCATTTAAGCATTTATATAAATAATATGTGAAGAGAGAAATTGCACTGTCCTGTTTCTCCTAGAAAGCAGGTTATTGTTTACATGTGCCAAAAAGGCAAACAGTCAAATGATCAAATACCTAGTTGAGTAAAGCTCGCTTACTCTTGTGTCTAAAGCAGGTTAAAACTAATCTACATCAGTAATAATGATGTTTACTTTTTCCTGCTATAGATATGCCTGCTGAGTTTAAATCTCACATATAAGTAACATCAAGTGTCATGTCTGTCTGCAGTTGTGCCCTACTGCACTAGCACAGGGAAATGAATTGGGGACTGAAGGATCAGAATTGAACACAGCTGAGGAAATGATAGGCAAGGTACAGGCAACACAGGCAGAACCAAAAATTATTAAGAGTGAAAGAAAAATGGTTCTTACTATCTTAAATGAAATAACTGTGGCAAAATTGTTTTTTGCTGTATTTGTTTTTCACTTTCATAGGGCGAAATTAAGTGATTTAAAAGTGAACTTGTATACAAAGTTGAAGAATGCAGAAGAATGTCATATTTGGTTCGGGGGATATCCTAACTAAGAGGAGATCTGGCAACAAATGAATTTCATATTGGAGACTGCAGTTCTGTTAAAATAGATGTATTTTTGAAAACATTAAGCTGATTTCAATGTAATGAAATTTTGTGGGGAAAATGAAGCAGCGTGGGCCTACTAGGAGTTAACCATTTCAATTTTCATTTTATAGTGACATTCCATCATACAATAGCATGCATGCTAAAAAGCCAAGATTTGAAATGAAATGCTTGGAATTTTATTGAAACAGCACCTGGATAATGGAAAAAAAGAAGTAAAATGCTTTTGAGGAGAATCAAAAAATCTTTAAAAATCTAAAAAGTCTAAAATCTAAAATTCTGAAATCTTGAATTTTTTAAATGTCAGGTAAAATTGAATTTCTGTTGCCTCCTACAGGCTTCATGAAGAACATGCAGATGTGATGACTGAAAACAACTGAGTGGTGGAGTTGAGTGCGTTTTGCAGAAAGGAGGTTCAAAGTGGGCCGGGAACCGCGCGCAGGCGTTTTGGGGATGCAAAGGTCCGTGCAAAGAAGCTGCGGGCCCCGCGGCAGCTGCACCGAGGCCGCCGCGACC
>VZSV01000026.1:5426438-5441779 GCA_013398735.1 Nothocercus julius | reverse complement strand
CCCCTGGGCCCCCTCCTGCAGCACTGTGGGTTCAGTGGCTCCCGTCCACATTGCCAGCCCCAAGTCCCTGCTTTCCTAAGCTGAATGCAGCTCCAAAAGGCAAATGGGAAGCAGGTCAGGGGCTGGGACTGAATTAGAGTTTAGTCTTATCATTCTCATAAGCAGTGATTCCAGCTGCATCCCATGCTCCAGGGGTTGCTCTGTAAGGCACTGCACTGTGAGCTGTTAATTTTTGTCCTGTTTAAGGGAAATATGGTTTTTATTTTTATTTCAAGCTTGGACGAGTCTTTACAGGATGGGTGCAGCGATCTTTCCAGAGCACCCAGGCAGCTCCAGCCTCTCAAAACACCTGTGCTGCTGATGACAATAAGGCCACCAGTTCCATGCCTAAGGACTGTCCTGTTTGCTCATACAATGAATGGGACCCACTGGAAGAAGTCATTGTGGGAAGAGCTGAAAATGCGTGTGTGCCTCCTTTCTCAGTGGAAGTCAAGGTAAAAGAGAAAAATACAACCTTAAAAGAAAAATAATGCTGTTTATATGTACATTCTGCTTAGGTTTTCACAATGCACCAAGGTGTGGTGTTTGCTCACAGGAATTCCTCTGTCTTGCTGTTATTTACATTGGTGGGATTTTATAGCATGGCCATGTTGCTGCAGATACACTTTTTCTTCCTATTTTTAATTAGCTATTTTAACAGAAGTTGGTAATGTTAGCAAATTAAACTCTGTAGCATTTGAGTTAGCTGGTGAGTGATAAAAGTTTAGTTGCAGAGCTGGGGCTTCAAACTAAGTCGAGTTTACCATTTAAAAAAGTGAAGTTTTCTACTTCTCAATCTGAGAAACTGAGACTAGACTCAGGACTGTTCCTCTGTTTAAACAGGCTTTAAATAGCTTACAGGTGATCTTATGAACTAGAGTCAGTAATGTATAGAAACACATACTTACCTGATTCCAGATTTATGTCTAAAACTGCCACAGCAACTCAGTTAACACATGTTGCTGCCTTGTCCAGCATCAAAGGTAGTGTGTAGTGCATGGCTAGCAAAACAAACTGGCACAATGTTTCTGCTGAACAGACCTAGTAAAATTATTAGAAAAATGACGGGAAGGCCTCAGGGAAAACAAGTGAGTTTTTTGATTTGTTTGTTTTTGTTTTTCCCTGTTCTGACACAGAATGTCAAATCAAGATAGTTAAAAGATGCTTAACACATTAGAAATGGTAGTTTAAATGAGGCTTTTTACTGTGGAAATAATACTTCTCCCACTTTAATACTTAATTTGGACTGTGATTCTTGGTAAAAGTGTTTGGAGGAGTTTGAATGAATTACTACAGCTTGGTGGATGTAATTCCTCTGTATAAAAATAATCCCTTGACTTGTATTTGGACACTTGAGATGATCGCTGGACTCCAATAAGCTCAAAGAAGACTCTGCCATTGACTTCGTTATGACTTGGATTTACTTCTTGAAAGCTGAAGCTCAGCTACCATCTTCTGGGATCTGTGTTTCAGATCCTTCAAAGATATCCCAGCAGCTCGAGAGAAAAAAGCTAATGAGGATTTGTGTTTATATAAGTGTATGTCTATGCATTTATGTACTTAAAAATGGTATAATAATTATGCTGAAAGATCTATAAGAGTAAGGAGAAAAAAAACTACTGTTCAGCTTTGTTACTTTGTAAAATCACGTGGGGCAAAATGCTGTTCTCAAACAGCTGCTGAAGGCCTCCAGAATCTGAGTAAAATTGTTTGAAATGTGTAACTTGTGCAACTTGCTGAAGTGTAACCTGCTGCACAGTTAGTATATGAAGCTCTAATAAAGTTCAGAACTTTGCTTTATTTACAGTATCTAAAGTTCAATGAGGATTGTCCGAGTATAGGTTTTCCTCTGTAATTCAAATACCTAGAATTTGTGGTTAAAGCAAGCTTTATATTTAAGTATACTGCATATAGTCTGAAGAATTCATAGGTCACAGCAGGTAGTGTAATATGCCAGCTGAGATCTGTTTTCCTCTGATTTTTTAGAGTACTCTTATCTTAACTAAACCGTGCTGTAAATACTGGCACAGTGATTCTACCTGGGAATATAGCTGCAAAATATGAGCAGTCTAAATCCTCTCTTGACAATAGTGAAAGAAATTAGTAGATTGGAGTGTTGATGGGATCTCTGCGATGTGACTGAATGGTAATGGAGTGAGTGTGCGTGTGCACCTGTGTTTTATGTGGCTGTAGTGTAACTTAATAGCTACCCCAGAGGTGGGAGACCTCAGGGAAAAAACATTCCCTGTTACTGTGCTTGTAAGTGTCAGTATTAGGATTGATATGAATTACATGCCTTCTCCCTAATATAAATGAGCATCATTAGTCATAAACAGCAGTTGAAAGCTAACAAATCATAGAATCATTAAGGCTGGAAGGGAGCTTTAGAGATCATCTAGTCCAACCCCCACCCGCACACACAGGGTCACCTAGAGCATCTAAGTTGTATGAGGAAAAACTGAAGCTTTTGACCTAAAACACTTTATAAAAAAGTACACCACAGATTGTAAAACTGTTCGAGTAAACACTTTCTTTAAAGTACTTTTAAACTGTGCTTGAGAATTGTGTGTTTACTTAAAAGATACTTAAGGTATGTGGTGAGTATGATTGCGTTCTGTGTTCTCCATGCTGTGAGAAATGCCTTTGGCACATGCTTAAGGCTGCTATGTATAAATGATGTGTGTGCTTGGCTTAGGAACGCATGAGCTGAGTATGGAGCCTTACCTATCTGATAAATATTAATGGACTGACACTTGTTGGCTACTCTGTCACATATCTCTCCGGAAACTTGAAATGGCATATTCAGCAAATGGCATATGTAGGAAAACATGAGAAATGGAAACTATACAGTTAACTTTATGTTTTTGGGGAATATGCCTGTTTTGAATTAGCACATGGGTCAATTTGGGTTGAAAAGTTGGGATTCTAATGCATTAGGAGAAAAAAAAAATCAGTATTGTTTTTTCTTTACACGTATAATGTTTCAGTATATTAAATTTTGTAACTGTCAACTAGCTTGAAAGTAAATCTGTAAAGCAATAATGTTGTACCACACAGCATTAGTTATGATTCTTTTCAACAATATTCCTTTATTTCCCAAAACAATAGCTTAAAAATAAATATTATAAGGAGCATTTCTGCTTCCTTATTTAAAGAGTGTTTTTACAGCGTTTTCTTAAGTTTGTAAAACTCGCTTTCTTAAATACGACTTCACTTTCTCAGGTACGAGGAGAATCTCAGTGTAGGTTGAGATACATTGAGTTTATTTAATTCTGTGTCCTAACCAGAAATACCTTACAAGTATATGATCATAGGGGTCTGAAATCTCAAGCCTGCTTTAGCATGATATAATACTTCAGCCATGTACCCTCTTCCCTGGTATTGGAAAGCAGGGATCATGAGTGGTGTTACGGTGTTACCCTTACTCTGTCTTAACTGCTGTTGTTGCTAGGTTTTGTCATTTGCTTGGTGCACCGCTGCTACTGTTTCTCAGGTTTGAAAAAGAGGATCAGTAATAGAGGACACCTAGTGAAGAGCAGGAGTTATTAAGCTGCAAATATGTTATGGATAGCTCTGGAAATAATTTGCTTTACTCTTTAGGACAAATTCATGTCGTTAGTAGAACAGGATTCCATAGCACTCATGTGATCTTCATCTGAACAGCTGACGAGTCTGAGATGATCAAGTTACCCAAGATCTTGCTTGGAAAGAAGGAATAAATTCCTTGGGAAGGATGGACAAAACTTCAGTACTGAAGGAGCAGGATGGCTGTGCTGAAATATTTATCTGAGCAAACATGAGGGGAAATATTCATATCAGAAAATGTAGTGGTTGTTAACTGCTGCTTGTTCAAGGAAATCAGATGTTTTCAAGTTGCCTTGTGTGCTTGAGTATTAAGGGAATGCTTCCAGATCACCGGCTGAGCACATGGCTTTCCTGAAGGGAGTAAGGGCCTGGCCCCTGACTCTCCTGATCCCTTTTGCTGCCCTTCCAAAGAGCTACACACACCTCTGTTGCTCTGTCATGTGAGTGCTGGCAGAAGCACATCAAAACTGCAGATTTCCCAGCTTACAAGTCTGAATAAACAGCATTCACAGATGGGCTGTACTGAGGAAGTCCCATTTGTTTTGATTAAACCATGAAGACTGGAAGACTGTTTCATTGTGCACCATGCCACATATACCAACTATCAGCAATACAGAAACTTTCTTCTAGTTGTCTGGGCCTTTTTGGCCCTTGCAACGGAAACCTAATTCTATGTTACTATGTGTAAGCATCTATGAAGACACCAGCCATTCAGAACTGAACTAACAGCTCTTTTTACAAGTTCAATAGCTGAACCATGCACGTTGTAAAACATCTGAAGAAAACCTTGCCAATGGTAAATATAAATAGTAGTAGTAATGACAGAAAATAGACAGCAGAGTGCTGCTAGGCTAGGAATGTCAACCAGCAATTGGCAGTATTTATCTGAAGTCTTGAAGCTTTCCCCTGTGTTTCCAGGCCCTTGATATGGGGTTTTGTTACTACAGAACAGTAACAGTTCCCAGTGTTTCTTCAAAGTGCAGGAACATGCAAGGCACACACAGTGGCATGTGAGCATGATAATTGCAGACAGTTTAATGTGCAGTCAGTCCAAGGGAAGAATAACAAACCTTGAGCAACAAAAATTATGTATTATGCACATATTTCACTGTTTGAAGAATAAACATCAGTTATTTTGGTCACTTACCTGTCTTTTCTCTTAGGCTAACACGTATGAAAAGTATTGGGGATTTTATCAGAAGTTTGGAGGCCAAAGCTTCCCCAAAGAGCATTTAAAGAAAGCTATTGCTGAAATTGAAGAAATGTGCAATATTTTGAAAGGAGAAGGTGTAATTGTCAAGAGGCCTGATCCAATTGATTGGTCTGTCAAATATAAAACTCCTGATTTTGAGTCTACAGGTAAATAATTCTGTTCTTGTTGGAAGACTTGTATCCTGTTTTGGTCTTATTTTAGAGGTCCTCTAGTCTAACTTTCTGCTTGGAGTAGGACTATTCCTGATAGTTCTGTATAGCTGTGGCTTGGAAAATTGCCAAGGACAGAGATTCTACCTCTCTTGGTGAGCTGTTCCAGTGCTGCACAAACTTCCTCATAAGATTTTCCTAATACTTAACCTGAATCTTCCACACTCCCATTTGTTTGTCATTTTTATATTGTCACTGACAGTACAAAGAAGTGTTTCACTGTTGTATTTAATTGCCCCTCAAGTAATTGCAGGCTGCTCTTACTTTGCCCCTTTTTTGCCATATGAAATAAGCTGACCTTCCTCAAGGTCTCCCTACAGGTCACGTGTTCGAAGGCACCTGATGGTCTCTATAGCCTTCTTTTAGATCTTACAGTTTTTCAAGATCCCTGCTAAACTGGGGAAACCTAAAATTGGGAGCATGCTTGAGAAGGTGCCTCACCAGTACCTAGTCCGGACTTCGCTGCACCTGCTGGCCCCATTCTTCCTCAAGAACCATAAGACGTAATTTGCTTTATTTGCAGTGATGCCAAGCTGAGTGTAAGCCAGCACGTTCTCAAGTGTAATCTCCAGGTTCTTTTCTTGTGTCAAATATGTTTGTAAGTTGGTTTATGCTGTTGGAATTCACAATCATTACAGACCAGATAATAATTATAAAAAATCCTAGCAGTGTAATAAGAAACTGGTTGATCTGAGTTTTTGTTCTGCTCGTTTGATTGTTCTAGTACAACTGCTTCCTGCAGTAGTTCAGTGCCACATCAAACTTCTCTCTGCTCCTCTGTGTGCAAGGAAATGAGGTCCTCTGGCAAAACACACTACCAATCACCTTATTGAACAGTCTTTTGAGCAACTCATAAGCATTTGTTTGGTTAATTTCCATTTACTAAATTACAAAGTGATAACTAGATTGTGGATGGCTTTTATCTATCCATAAACTCATTATGACCGAGGCTTTGTAGTAAAAAAGTTGCATGTGTTTTTGAAGGGATAACATCACTTAGAAATATTGAAGAATGTGAGTATGGGCCTCATTGTAGGCTGGCTTCCTGATTTTTGTAAAGATGCTCTTTGCCGTTTTTTCAGGTAGAAGCAATGGTAGAAGTGAAGGGTGAAAACCAAATGGATTGAAAGAGCTGTCTCATAGGCTAATGGTCTTTCTTTTCAGGTTTGTATGCTGCCATGCCAAGAGACATCCTGTTGGTGGTGGGAAATGAAATTATTGAAGCTCCTATGGCTTGGCGTGCTCGTTTCTTTGAGTACCGAGCATATAGGCAACTAATCAAAGAATATTTTAACTGTGGTGCTAAGTGGACAACTGCACCCAAACCCACAATGGCAAATGAACTCTATGATCAGGTATTGTTCTCACTTTTTTTCAGAACTCAAGTTCTGGTTACACAGAATTTTAGTAGTTTCAACTTGATATCTATGTTTCACAAAGACTTACAAGAATTAAAAAATAATGTCATTTTTGTGTATTTTTAAAATAATGCTTGCAAACGTTATGTATGCTCTCCAGATGAAATTTAGCGTGCACTAGTAGGGATTAAGAAACAGGAAATTCTACCTGTTCAAATCTGCTTGGAATTATTTTGATAACTGACTCTAACTTAGCATTATTAAAGAGGAAAGTGGAACCTTCCCCCCTCTGCAGAAAAGACCTCATAATTCTCATTTTGTGATCAATTAGTATTTTTGAATTTATTCTGGTAGTTCTCTACAGACCCAAGAATGCTTAAAGTCGAGGTAAAGGCCCTTCATTTACAGTGAGGTGTAATGGGATTGTTTGTAAAACGTTTGTAACGTTGAATAAGAAGTTTCTTATTCAATTAAATTAACTTAGAGTAAGGTAAGCATTAGATAAACTTCCAGGGCTTATTCCAAAGTGTGCTTTTTCATTTGGTAGCTTTTGTGCTGTTTGTTCCACCCTATTTGTTCTTAATTGTATCATTTGATGGTGGAATGTGTTTACATTCCTGAAGATCTTCCTTCTAGGTTAAAGTACTGCTTCATTCCAAAAACATGGAAAGTGCAGAGTCTACTTTTGTTAGGAAATGTTTTGCGTACTGTGTTTTTCTGTTACTGTGATGTAGTTTGTTGGACTGACAAAAATACAGAGTTTTTTTGTTAAACTTCAACATGCCTCAGTTGGTAATGAATACTTCTAGTCCAGAGGCCAGAACACTGCAGAGACAGTTGCTCTCAAGAGAAGCTACCTTCTGTGGAGTTACTATTGTCTCTTATATCTTCACTTATTCTTCAATGTACTTTGGCTATTTGAATCCCTTCAATTTTGTGTTTTTTTTTTTTTTTTTCTTGAGATAAGAGAACAAAGCTAACATCAAAGAATGTACCAGCTATCAACTTATTTTCTTAATTTCAAAATGTTCTGCCAATTTTTCTGTACCAGCTCAACTAATCTAAAGTTATCTCTCTTTATGACTAGGATTATCCCATTTGCTCCGTTGAAGACAGACATAAACTAGCTGCTCAGGGAAAATTTGTAACTACTGAATTTGAGCCATGCTTTGATGCTGCTGACTTCATTAGAGCTGGGCGAGACATCTTTGTACAAAGGAGTCAGGTAGACAAAGATTTCTTTCAACAGTTTTGATATCTATCTTGCAGTGTTTTTTATGTGTGTTCAACATTAAAATATAAGTGTTGGCAACAAAAGTTATTCACAGAATGTCTGACATACAGGGTGAAAATGTCTTACAGATAAGCCAGATAAAGGCACAAATTTTTAATACTTAAATATTTTCTTTGCAATGTAAACTAAGTTTGGATGCCCTCCATATTCTAGTCTGTAAAAAATAAAGCAGAATTATGTTTTTTTGTTGTTGTTTTTGTTTTTTTTTCCCCTCAGGTTACCAATTACATGGGCATTGAATGGATGAAGCGGCATCTTGCACCAGACTATAGAGTGCATGTGGTGTCCTTTAAGGACCCTAACCCTATGCACATTGATGCCACATTTAATATCATTGGACCTGGTCTTGTGCTGTCTAACCCAGATCGTCCTTGCCATCAGGTGAGGTTTTAACAAAGGCAGTTAGCAAGTGTTTTGTAATTAAAAATGACTTGGCTGGAGTAGGTCCCTGTTGGACAACTGCAAATGCATTGTTTGCCATATGTGCCTGAATAATATTAAACAAAAGTATTTAGGCAGCACTCTGACATATTTAGGAATTTATATCTGTATTTGCTTCTCTATTCCAAGGGAACTTTTTCAACAGTAAATGGCCAGTGTTCTTGTCTCCTGCAATGGCTCCTTTCTCCCCTCTAGTGAGCTAAGTGGAAGTCGCTAATGTATTTTTCTGTATACATAGTCCAAACATAATGGAGTGATCTTTTGATATTAGACTGTAGCATCAAAGCAAATGCATAAGATATACAACTTCTCTAATACTTCCACTACTTAGTTATTTGTATCCAAAGAGAAATTGGTGATTTTCTGCTGTTCAGTTGAGTCATATTTTCCTTTTATTTTACTTATTAGAGGCCCCTCCTTCAGTATCCTTAGTTGCACCAAGGGCAAGAACCAGTAATTGCTCCGGCATTCAGCTTTGAATAATTGAATAAAAGCTAGTTTTGGGGCCAATTTGATTCAGCGTGTAAAGCTACCACTTCCCTGAAAAAAAAACTACTACTTCTAAACAGTGTAAGATCAGAAATCCTTACAGGGAGTAAGCGCCTGCCTCGGCGTTACAGACACATTACCTGTGCTGTGCCAATGTTAAAGACCTTTGTTAGGATCCATGATATTTCCAGGGTCTGTACAACCACATGGCAATAACTAACGAGCCCAGTGCTGCAGAGGTGAAGAAAACGTGCACCGCATAGCTCTTAAAAACATTAGTCTCTTCTCAGCAAGTGGCTTCAGTGCAAGTGGTTGCATCAATTGTTACCGCTTGTAATGACAATTATGAGACTATTTCTAAAAAGAACCAGTTTTCCCCTCCAGATCGTTTTTTGTTTTCAAATTAGGAGTGCCCTCCTGTGGTAATACTTGAATCAAGACCTCTTCAAAGTATTCAAAATCCAGAAGCCAAGTCTCTAGCCAAATTGCCGTCTTATTTTAAACTTTGCTATTTGTAATGTATAGATATAAAATATTACTTAGGATGTCTGTATTTTGTTCCCTTTATTAAATAAGCTACATATGTTAGTGATATTAAGATTTGTGTGAAGCATGATGCAAAATTGTTCTTATGTGGTATTTTTGTTTCTATAAATGGAGTTATAATTCATAGCATCAATAGTTCATACAGCCAAATCAAGGAAAAATACTAAAAATACAGATTAATTAATACTATTGTGCTGTTACTAGTTTTACTTGACAGGATCTAAGCTGCCTTCATCTTTTCTTTTTTAACATCTCCAATATCTAACATTTGTGTTTAAAATAAAACAAACAAAACACTCCATAGAACAAATGCTAGTGGAAAACAAAGTCTGAAAAAAAAAATCAGAAAATGCTTATGTGAAAATTTGATTTAGATATGGAATTTGAATGAGAAAGAGCAGTGAACTGAAAAAAAAAATCTGCCATAGGTTGGAGGAAGAAGCATGATATTTAAGACCCCTGTTTAAAACATAATTACTCTTTCAGATAGAGCTTTTCAAGAAAGCGGGCTGGACAGTGATTCATCCCCCTGTGCCACTCATCCCAGATGGTATGTTGAGTTCACTCTTTACTAAGAATGCCAAGAAAAAAATTAATAGTATTTTTTGAGACAACACTGGTACGTAATGTACAGCCATTACAGAAAGTTCCTTTTAATGTATTTAGACCACCCACTGTGGATGTCTTCCAAATGGCTTTCCATGAATGTCTTAATGCTGGATGAAAAACGTGTGATGGTGGATGCCAATGAGACATCAATTCAGAAGATGTTTGAAAATCTGGGTATGTTAACTCATAAAAACCTAAAACTAAAACTAAATGATCTTGATAAGCTATGCCTATCAGGATGAACAGAAGCTTCTCTCATAGAAGTCCAAGGAGCCAGCACTGGAGAAAATATTCAAAATTAGTAAGTTAACCAATAAGAATCATTCAGTGAATTCTTTCCTGAATAGTTCAGTCATATGAAGATGGACTATTTAATGTCATCTGCCCCCTACAGCTTGCAGGAAACAAAAGTTCTCATAGCAATTAAAACTGCTGCTGACATAGTTTTTGAACGAGCTCTTTTAAAATAGAACTTGCTGTCTGTTCAGTTTGGAGATCAAATCAGTTTAAGAGAATGATTGTACAAGTGGCTGAGTGCTCTAGAGCTGTTTATCCCCCATGGCTGAAATGCCTTCAGATTTTCAAATCTCACATGCTTTTTTAAATAGTCATTTATGTTTATATTTAAATTTATATTTTAAACAGTCAAATCAGACTATTTGACACAGATATTTCAGTGCATTTATCAACAATCTCTCTTTGAGAGTGAGAGGTGCAACTCCATGGTAGGATAAAATTTCTTTAGCAAGAGTTCAGATGTTCAGATATGCAGTATCAGGACAACTAACTGCATATAAAATCTAAAACTCATACAGTGACTGTGCACAGTTAATTGCAAAGACAAATAAAACAGATTAAACTATTAGAAGTCATTCAGTTAATCTAGCTGTTTTCCTCATGCTGGAGTGCAAGGATGTAGATAGTTCCACTGGTGGCTCATAGTGAGTTAATCGGTCTCAGGGTAGTGAGGCTGCTTGATGATCCACTCAGTTGTCTCATGCATCAAGGTAAGCACGTGATGGTACAAAGCTGACAGTATAGTAAGACTGACAGAGATGAAAAAAAAAACAATGAGAATGAGGGAACATTTTACTGGAGAGTAAGAGGTTATAAATTCAGTACTAAAAGACTTTGTAGAGGGAGAAATAAGTGATGGGAAGGAGAGAATGAACTGAAGACAGAAGATAACTCTGAGCCTAAAGTGCTAGTGCTGTGGAGGAGTGCTTATTGAAGCTTCCCTCAAATCTGAGCTGGATCTCAGATGGGAACTATGGAATCTGAAGCTTTAATTAGCTCTCTTAATGGTTGTCTGTACAACCTTTCCTGAATAACTTTTCAGTATTAAGTAATTTTAGTTCTCTACGTTACTGAGGAGCTGAGAATTAAGGGCTTTGAAATCCTTAGAAAATAAGGCTTTCAGTGCCAGGCTCGACATCCTTCACATATGAACTTCAGTCTGTGGTCACATTCTGAACAAATTCTTGTAGTCAGTAAGTTCCTAGGACTGAGATGGGTTACTGGGAATTTCAGTTATTGCTGACTTATCTGAAGGTTTCTACTGAACTGTTGAAAGCACCAAAAAACAAAAGGCAGACTTCATAACAGAAAAATCTTCTTATACTACTGCATCTCTCAGGTTCTTGTATGAGCTGAGCCACAGATCAGGCATCAGAGATGAAAAGAAATAAGAGGAAGTTTCACTTGTACATAGGAAGAACATGTAACTGCTCTTCTCTTTCTCGGAAAGAACTCAGAGCCCCAAACTTTTTCAAATGATATTTTTCTAAAAAGGCACTTGAAAGAGCCCATTCAGTCCCTGAACTCTAAATGCAGTTTTATATAAATGTGCCCTGGTCATGTGTCATATCAGCATTCCAGCTAATTCTTCACATACCTACTGCAAAAACCTTTTTTCAGTATTTTTATTTATTTTAGACCAGTGCATCAGAACACATCAAACACTGGCTGTGTTTCAGGCGCTGTATTCTTGAGGGTAGAACTGGAATAAATAAGCAGACCGTGTTTTTTAGCTTGTTTTTTTTGTCTAGAAATTGGAGAAAAATTCTTAAACAGGTACAAAGCCTTCTGTACTCTCATCAAGCCATATGATCTGCTTGAAACATTGTCTAAAGTTCTGAACAAAGCTCCCCATGTGAACTTGAGATTTTCACTTTTAAAGTATAAAATATATGTTTCTTGCAGGCATTTCTACAATTAAAGTGAGTATTCGCCATGCCAATTCCTTGGGAGGTGGTTTCCATTGCTGGACATGTGATATCCGCCGCCGCGGTACCCTGCAATCTTATTTTGACTAGTTATTGGTCATTTAGGTAGCAGTGGTTCAACTTCTAAAATAAGCATAGGAAATTTTTAAATTTCACCCTTTTCTGTAGAAACAACTGCACGAGCTCTAGTGATTGATCAGTGGTGTCCTTAGAGTGGTCTGGTGAATGATTTACTTACCTCCTCTTTGCATTAAGCAGTATAATTGAATCTACTTCCATCTGCAGTACAGGTTTTCTGGCTGGCTTTTTGAAAGACCTCATTTACTCATGAAGCCTTTTCACTGGCTTCGAAAGATAGCTAAAGGCTCCCGCTAGAATAGCGTGGCCACTATTATTAGACATCTACCTCTGTCTAGTACTCTATCAAAAAGGCAGCTTGAAATGTTGAACTTGAGTTAACATTTCTTATTTCTTTAAATCAATTTATTTTTCTAATATGTTACACTGTTTAATACAGTTAATACAGATAAAACTGTACAGATCTCTTTGGAACCAAGTAATTTTATAATGTTTTTCATGGTTGGCCATACAGATATTTTGGAAGAAATTCCAGTGTGGTCTAATAACTTTTAAAACATTATATTTGCTTACTTGCCCTGTCCCTCTTATGTCTACATTTTACTCTTATGATACATTTGTCATGCATCACTGAACACTTTTTATATTGCTTTTTATATTGCTGAAATTAGTTTTTATTTAACTTTAAAGGTGTACAAATGATAGTTAATATGCTGCATCTCCAGGCTTCAGTTTGTGAATTGTTTACATACAACTGTTAAGAAAAAATAAAGCTACAAAAAAAAAAAAAAAAAAAAAAAAGAATTTTAGTATTGATTACTGGATATGTACTTTTTATGGTAATAAACTTTTTAGCATTCTCTGTTTGTGTTGGTCTTCTTTAGAAACAAACATGAAGTATCTTTCCAGGATGGCATTTTTCTGTCAAATACCTCACATCTTAGGCATTTGAGTAATGCAGGAAATCTTTGTTCTTGTACTATGTTGTTCATGTACGGTGTTGCAGCTGCTTTCTTGTATAGAAGTATTTAGTTAGTGGGGGAGAGAGGAGTAACCCTAATTAGACATTTATCAGAGTTTGGTGAGAACTAATTCATGTAGCAGTGTGTCTCGGACGTCTTGAACCACAAGAAATGCTTGAATTCTCTCTTTTTTTTTTTTTTTCCCTCCCCCGCAGTTACCATCCTGTGCACACATTCAGGAGGTATTCTGATTTGTAGTGTTGAATTAATGCATGGCGTTTCAATGGTAGCCATCACTGAAAATAAAAAGGAAGCTGAAATAGTTGTCTATGCCTGTTTAGGAGGAATGCAAAATGAAAATGTCATAAAGTTAAATGATTATCTCAAATCTCAGCTATAAGAAACCCAACAAAAAATGCAAATCATCCTTTGTGTTCACTTCAGTTTGAAAGTTTTCTTTTTTTTTTTTTCTTCTTCAATTCATCTTAGAAAGTTGAAATAAGCAAAAGTAAAGACAGGAAAGCAATATTTTCACAATATTTTCCTATTTAGATCATGGCAAAATTCCTAAGGTTTCTTAAGCTCATTTGAAGAATATCTTCAAGAATGAGTGCTAATTTCCCTTATAACTATGAATCTTTTGGCTTACTTAGATCAAGTTAGCTGGAATTTCTCAATTTCTGTACCTTTTTTTCCCTTCCTGGGCAATATTAATTGTATGTAAAAGAGCTGTGTGTAGGCTTGAAATATCCCCTTTTTCCCTCATTTAGATGCCTCATTTTCCTTAATTTTAGATGCCAAAAACTCTGACTTTATGAATATTTTAGCCTTTTCCCAGCTGTTTTGCTCATCCCTTAGTGAATATTCTTTTTAAGCTGGAACAGTGCACACAGTACCAAGTGATTTAGCCTGGGAACTACCACTATGCTTCTGAAGTTGTTGGGTTTGGGAATTTTTTTATGCCAACTTCTCTACTTTTCAGTAGAAGTTCTTTGATCTAATCTTCAGGGATTTGGCCTGGGACTAGACTTGTCTCTAAGTCATCGTGTTCTTTCCTTCAGTAAGGAAAAATGGAAGATAGAAGAATTTGTTCCATATGATCTGAAGGTTTCTATTCAGTTTCAACAATAATGTCAGGATGCGGATTGGAGAGTCACACTAGCACAAATGCTTCGATGTGAATGAGTGAGTGTTAATGCCATCATTCTGGGACTAAGGATCTGGTACTGTGAATATTTTTGAGACATTCTCAGACCTGACTCCTTCATGTCCTTAAGTTGGTCACTTAGCCAGTCTGTTTCCACATGAGCAAAATCGCAGCCACACCAGGTACTCTTATGAAGTAGAGTGATGGTTAAGCAATAAATGCCTAGAAACTATTCCAGGCTATGGAAGTTGTGAAGACTGTGTGGAAATTCTCTGGGATTCTGCTCAAGTCTTCTGCAGCCCCAGAACAGGGCACCCAAAGTTTAGGGCTCTGCAGTATTTTCCCATAAGTCCAGTGATTGAGAATTTTTCCAGTAGTATTTTAACAACTTCTCCTGGAGTGGATATGCACTTCTGTACTACCAGCTGCAGAATTACACAGGGTGTCACACAGGGTCTCCTTTGTCTTATGGGTGCTCTTTGGATATATGATTGTGTCTCTTTGGGAATTTATGAAGGGGACAATGGTACAACAACAAGCCCCAAATGGGTTTATTTTAGAACTCTAGGAGGCTTTCTTCATAGTGGAAGAGCAAGGAAAATGCTGAGGAGAATCAACGTTTTTCCCAGTAACCCATTTGAGGGGGAGTGATGTAGAGACGGCAAAACCTGAAGAGAAATGACTAAGGCAACATAATATATAATATTGTTATGGTAAATGCCATCACATAACACATATATATCATCTTCTAAATTATTTCTGTGCAAGCAGAAGCAGGTCAGCCAGTGCCACAGCTGGGTTTGGTTAGACAAGATCCTCAAAATAAGCGTTTACAGTCAGGAACAGGAGGATTTGGTTTCTGCCTTGAGATTCAATTACTAGCAATTTTTCGAGGCCGAGTTACATATGGGCAGCAGGCATTGCTGTTACAGGAGATGGAGGATAAAAGTCTGAAGGTATTTGACCACCTCTGTTCCACAGCAGCACTTTCTGTGTAAATAAACCACATGAAATGTGAGCTGCACAGTTTTCCATAATTTGCTTTTCACTGACTGAGAAGTCCTTAAATACTTGTTACTGCTTGACTTTCAAACTAGACAGCACTGTCAAAAAAAAAAAAAAAAAAAAAAAAAAAAAAAAAAAAAA
>VZSV01000026.1:5391422-5425261 GCA_013398735.1 Nothocercus julius | reverse complement strand
TAGCAAATCAAATGTACAATCTGTTAAGATTTTACTCCGTTTCCTGTTCCTTCCGTATCTTGCAGGCCAAGAAAGAGGTGGATGCTATTTAACCGAGACCCAGTCTGAATATCATGAGGGTGCTTCTGACTGTTGGGGATAAGCAGGAGGAGCTGGCACAGACAAAGGTAACTCCCTCAGCTATGCTGGTCTGCCTGTTGTCTACATGGGTGACAGTCTTAGGGTGCTGATAGACTCATCTATGCTTCTGTGGGTTCCCATGTAGGAAAAAAAGGCTACAAATATTGTTTTGTGGTGTGTAATGTGTGCTACTGCCTTAGAGCAAAGCTACTGTGAAGGAGGGAATTTGTTGCTTTGGTTTCAGTGCTTGCCTCTTAGGAGTTAGGTTCTTTGTCTCATCAGGTTGGATTGACAGATGGGAAAGGGGCAATTTCTATGTAACTATGACTGATGAACTTGATATGTTAGTCTGAGGCCTAGCCACATTTGAGGCACTCAGGAACCACATATATGGCATTTAGAACTGTGAGGGCCAGTTGCTAAAAGGTCCATCTGTACCTAAAGATGGAGTAAAGCACCTTATGGAATTTCATGCATCCACATTTTAGATTATTAGATGAAAGCCAGCTTAGCAGAAGGAGCATACTTGGCATGAGGACCTCTTGCCTTACTCTTGCTGCAGCTCTGAGCATCAGGTTCAGTTGGCATTTCTGTCCAGGGTGGCTGGGCCCAGGTGCACATAATTCACCCTGGCACTCTGTGCTAATGGCTAACAGGTGTGGGAGGTGGGTGCACAGTGCTGAAGGCTGCACTAATTCCTCCTGGGATTTGCCTGCAGCTGCAGGGAGTGACATGGAAAAAGGGTGGACATTGCAGCTGCCCTTAGTCCCTGGTTTCAGGAACACAGAAAGCTGGTTTAAGTCATACTTAACTTCCTTGGCCAAAAGTATGGTATCTCACCAACCCTGTTTTATGCAACTAATCTTGCCTACATATATGTATATATTGCTGTATCAGATGAATTTTTAGTCAGTGTATGGAATGGACCTGGACTTAAGCACTTATTCTGTTGTGAATGTCAGTGGTTGCTTCTCTACTAGTAGGTTATACTATGTTTGTTGGAGTCGTCTCTCATTTCTCTTGCACTGCGCTGTCAAAAAATAATCTCTGTGCTGCTTTTTATGTGCGTCATTCAGGAGGTATTGGTACTGTACTGCAGGGACTACTAAGACAGCACAAGGACTTTAATACTTGCAGCTTTTTATTTAAGTCATTGTAAAGTGACACAGTGACCTATGTCTCATTTTGCCCTCAAGATTGTGTTGATACCCTGCCCTTAAGGTGAGCCCTGTTTCAATTTAAACCATCAGTGAGGCTTTATCCTCAAAAGAGCTCATCATCAGGTAACCTTCAGCACCTGTGTGAGAAGCCTGCAGGCATGGGAAGCATTTACAGAGCAAGCCCTAATGCTGTGATGTGGGAGCAGCGTAGGAAAGGGAATGTCCTGCTGAAGCCCCTTTCCAAAACTCCAAACACGGCCATTTTGGGGTGGACAGGTGCAGAGATCGTGGGCACCCACCTGGCAGTTGGAACGGCCTGTCCTGCTGGCCGAGGGCAGGCGAGAGGCTGGGCCGCAGGGAGCACTTGCAGCTCCTACAAGGACCTCCAAGAGCTGTACTGGCCAGAGGTCACGGACTGGCTGTGCCCCCAATGCCCTCCCCAGGGTGAGGGCCGAGGGGCACGGATAGCTGCTGGGCTGAGGGAGAGGGGGGGTGAGCACTGCTGGGCTCTCGTGGGTCTGTAGTGGCTCCTATGTGTGATGAGCACACCGTGCTCAGCAGTCAGGCCCTCTCTGCCGGCCTCTGGCCAGCAGAGATGGCCAGAGTTGGGGTGGAGATGTTGGGGACCAACGGCCCTAGCAACAGTGAAACAGTGAGTTTGGACCCTGCAACCAAATACCCCTATTTTTGTGTGAACCCTCATGGCAGGAGCACTAGAGGGTGCTGTTGTGATGCCGGTAGCTTTTCTCCACTGTACCTAAAGAGCGGTTTTAAAGCAGCTTTTATTTATTCATCCCTTTTTTCCTGTTGACATTTTGATCAAAGCAAGTGAAAATACCTTAAAAATCTTTTTCACCTGTAGGTGTCCTTTGTTTGATGGTACATAAGGTACTATTTGTCAGCATCAAGAACTAGTTTTTTTTGTTTTTAAGGTGCAGAAAGCAGTTGCTGAGGAGTGCTAGGGCACACTCAGATATGTTTCCTTAAGGGTCATCTCTTGTGTTGGGTGGTCTGTGCTGTCAGAAGTGATATCTGGAGCCAAATCAGGCATGATCCTTTCCTTTCAAAACCTCCATTCCATAGGTGAGAGCCCCTTCCCCCCCCCCCCAAAAAAAAAAAAGGTATATCAACACAGACCTTAATTTTACCTTAACTTTAAATATATGGCCCTCAAAGCCTTACCTTTAAAGGGTCACTTCTCACTCCTTTAGATCTATCCTTGGGATTCAGGTATTCCTTGGAATTCAGGTATGTGTTTGTGTCTGTAGAAAACTAAGACTGAATGTTGGTATTTTGTGGAGCTGTGATACAGGTAAGATTCCTGTGGGTGACATAGGGAACACAGCCTGCTGGCATAAACTATGATTACTGTTCAGAATATTCCCTTCTATTAGTGAAAATATACTGCTCACTCTTATTGAATATATTGGGGAAAAAATGAGGAGTTAAGATGAACTGCAAGCTATTGACATTACCTTTAAATTGCCTTTTGTGCTGAAGTCTTGGAGTTTAAACTTCTACAGAAGCAGCAAATGCTTTGTAATTGCACATTATTTCTTATGCAAGCTGAAGTCTCCTCTTGATAGTACAGTAGTGGTGCACTTTCCAGTAATGAATTTAAATTTGGGCACATTATCTTTTCTCTATGTTTTACTTGTGAGTCAGCAAAGCACTGAGATAAGTGTTAGGTGACCTGCTTGAGGTTTATAAGAACACAGGGAAGAGTTTGGCCCTGACTGGCTGTATAACTGAACTGTGTTCAAGGGAGCTACAGTTCAGTGATCAAGGCTCTGTAAGGTAGCCCATGTAAAAAACTTTGCCAGAACTGTTTGCTTATTCTGCAGTTGACCAGCAAGCAATATGACAGCTGTTGAATATGACAT
Organism: Nothocercus julius; assembly: GCA_013398735.1. Classification (NCBI taxonomy): domain Eukaryota; kingdom Metazoa; phylum Chordata; class Aves; order Tinamiformes; family Tinamidae; genus Nothocercus; species Nothocercus julius. Next base: position 5,422,098 of record VZSV01000026.1, on the reverse strand, counting down.
TCTTGTAGAATCTGTTTAAAAAAAAAAAAAAAAAAAACATTAAAAGTACTGTTGTTTGGTAACTTACACCAGTACTTATCTATCACTTAATGTGTACAGGCTTTTGGTTTACCATAGACTTTTCCTGTCATGGGGGGATAAAGTGGTGACTGCATCCCTCTGTATGATGCTGGAAAGAGTGACGTTTTCTGGGTGTGTGGGCTTGCCCTTCTGAAAGACATGACTTTTGAAGACTGAGGATTTATACATATCCACCCTTCCTTCCTGGGCGTGAAAGACTGAGCTAAATTTCTTTGGCCTTGTGGTGGGCTGGGCTTTGCTTGGGGTGGCTGGAGTCAGGAACTGACACTGCATATTGCAAGGTGTTTGTGGCACCATAGGGAATTCCTGCCAAAAAGGTGGAAGGGGGTGGCTGCTCTGACCTAAAAAAAAGGCAAGGGGAAACCTTATGCTTCTGCAGAACACAGACCTGCTGAAAGTCTCTTGCAGCACTGCTTTTAATATACCTGCTGGGGCTTTGTTTAAAGGCATAAATCTCTTCAGCTCCTTCCTTCCTATCTCAATTTACAAAGCTCCTTTCCTCAAGAGAGCTCATGGCTGTCAAAATGGTTGTAAATATAGCCTTTATAATTCAATTTTCCCTTTTGTGACTATGTTACTTGGCCATGGTGAAAGAGGAGATCAGATGGAGATAAATATCTGACTTTGATTTTGTGGTTTCTTCTTTAATCTTAGTGCCCTTCTCTTTTCTATGTATCCAGCAACATGCACTAAATGGGGCACTGGCCAAAACTAGGCAGGGAAGCGGATTGCAGGGGTTGTCCTTATCATTGTTAGGCAGGGATTTCACAACTGTATCTCACTTTCTTCATTGTGAAGCTGAGACTGACTGTACTGCACCACTGCTGTCTGCAAACACCAGCATACTCAGATCCTGCCCCCACTTTAGCTACAAGATAAGCATGGTATGATGCAAAATCAGATTTCTTTCCTAAACAAGAAGATATATAGAATGGCCAAACACTCAAGGTATGCCTGGCAAATACCAAGATTGAAACCTGTTGCAATGGTCTTCAAGCAGCAGTTTCTGTAATAACTTGGCCCCTAAGCTCAGCTTGCAAACTTTTGCAAATCTTTCCTAACTAGAACAAATAGGTTTATTTTATTCTATCAAGAGACTGCGTTCTCAGAGCAGCCCTGATACCTGCCTTGGAGCTTATCTCAGAAAGGAAGAAAAAAAAAAAAAGTAGAATTCATTGTTTAATGTTGACTAATACTGTTAAAGCTACAGTGAGATGTCGATTAACCTGTTCTGACACATTTGCTTGTGGCAGCAGCTTGCTACGGACAGGCCAGGGCAGCCTCCGTAACGGGAAGCCTTATCAGAGCCCGGGCCAAAGGCCTGCGAGACCAGAGGTCCAAGTTTTATGCTTGTGCCAGCTGCATGTGCGGGTGAGTGTCCTGCAGGTTATTCCTGCCTGTTTTCTGAGGGGTGAGCACAACTGCCCCATGCTGTGGGCTTTTCTGAGGCAGAAAGGAAACTGATACCCAGCTGCAGTTACAGCCCTTGCTTCCTGATCTCCAGTCCTGGGCTGTGCTTTGAAGCCACCTGGCACCCATCTATACTTTTCCTTTTCTTTTTCTTCTTCCTTTTCTGGTAGACTCTGACAGTCTTTGGGAATTGGGACTGCAGAGGTGCTGAAAGGTTTAGCTTACGGCTTGCTATTGAAGCCAGGTCCTCTAGCCCCTGCCGCTTCCTGACGGGAGGAAGAGTTGTCACCCTTGCTTTGCAGGGGAAACCACGGAGCTGCAGACACGGATTTGTCTGGCTGGTCGTTGCCCAAGACATTGGTGACTAATCTGTGGGGAGAGTCCTGATTTCCTCAATTAGTCTGGAGTAAACCAAGCTGTGGGCTCTCCTTCCTGTGATCCGAAACAACTCGGAACAGATGTCTGCTTTGCACTAAAGGTTCAGAATGGGAACCTTGTGAGTTTGCTTGTCTACAGCAACCATAGGAAAGTATCTTATGCTGTGCTCTGTGTGGGGAAAGTGTTTCCTTCTACTACTTCATTTCAGAATGAAGATGGCTGAAAAGGGTTAGAAAATGGCTGACTCCAAGCTGAAACATTGTGAAAATTATTGCTATGGAATGTCACCGAGGGAGTAGACATAGTAAAGCACTGTATACCTGAATAATGAGATACAAGTTTTCTTGTTGTTTAATGCTGGCAAATTTTGGAAGGTGAGTACCTGCTATGCTTGGGCACAGCTACTGTGCCACAAAATGGAGACCTGGAAAAGAGAAACTGGGGCAGGGGGGAAGGCAGGGAGGCAAAGAAAGCAGACCCCTTGCCTCTTCTCTTGAAATTTATGAGGTAATTAGTGATCAGAAATCTCTGTGCAAGAAAGGCAAATGAATGGTAGAAAAAGGCAGTCCTTGAAGCACTGAGCAAAGAGGCCTTACGAATAACTGTGCAAAGACTGACTACCTGCCCTTCTCCCCCCTCCATTCTCCATCAGCCCCCGCCTCACTCGGGCTACGCTGCCCTGCTGGTGCGCAGGGACCCCGGAGGGCTGCGCAGAGACACGGGCCGAGCTGGCCTGCCTGCACTGTCAGCTTCCGCAAAAAAAAAAGGTTTTGGAAAGGGAGTATGAAACCACAGAAAGTGAACTTAAAATCTGGTGAATATTGGTAACAGCACTCTGTGTAGAAGAATCTTGCAGCTGGGAATAGAACAACTCAGCCCATCATCCAGTGGTTTGGAAAGCAAGCTCATGTGAATTATAGCAAAATGGGGGGAAAAAAAAAAAGTTAAATTCCTTATCAAAAGCAGTGGCCAGTAGGATAAGGTGAGGATGGTTTCTGCTGCATGGCCCCCTTCCTCTTCCAGCCAGAGGTTTAATGCATCTTCTCAAAGCATCTGTGTCTTGGACCTTTGTGTGTTGGATGCAGGGATCTAAAGGTGATTTGCCAGAACATCAAAGTTGTAACAGGGTGGTGCCTCTAGTTTTGTTTAGAAAGGCAAGATGTTGCTGAGCGGGAGAATAGGACTGCGAGGGGAAAGTGCAGGCTCATGTATAAAAAGGAGAAAGGGGCTTTTGCAAGGTGGCCGATACCCTAGACTGCTCTCTTGGGGGCTCTTAACAAGAGGCTTGTCCAGAGGCTGCCAAGTAGCTGTGCTGGAGGTGAAGCCATGTGCGTGTTCAGATGCCAGAGAGTCAGTTTCGAAATTTTAGAGCGCTGGCTGTATGCAGTTGCACTGCCTGATATGCAGAGTCAACAGAGCAAAGAAAGTCAATCTTTTGGTGCCTGCTTTTTTTATGCTTATTATGGTTTTGCTCTATAGCGTGTACAACATCTTTGGAGAGAAATATCTCTTAAGTTGTGTGCTCCTTTATGTATATGATTGCTCACTGATGGCGGGGGGAGAAAGTTTGCTTGAGAACTTGGAGGTGGCCTATGGTATAGCTGGATTTTGGTGCACTGTGGTGGGGGACAAGGAGTATTTCATGCGTCTTCCCTGTTTTATGTGGATTTTGGTGGAGCAAAGCTGAGCTGGTGGAGCAAAGCTGAGCTGGTGGTGCGTGGAGGCCTTGCAGGCACCAGAGCAGGAGCGTGCGGGCTCTCCGGTGCGCGGGACCCCTGGGGTTGTATGTCCAGCTGGCAGAACACAGGGCTGCTCTTGCAGCTTTGTGCTCCGGGTTGGACCCTGGCCGTGTTTCCAGACAGAGCTTTGCGGGCTTTGTAGGTGGCCTGCGTGTGTCTGCAGAGAGCCTTGTGTTGACTGTTGACCAAGATAAATGTCTCTTAGATAAGAATAGTCATTTCTTCCCTCCCCCTTCCCCCCCCCCCCAAGTTTTCTCTGGATTTCTTTCATCTGATAAATATTTATCTATTGAAGCAATAAGTCAAATGTAAGTTGGCTTTATTGCGGCAGTGACGTGGAGTGGCTGGTTGCTGGGTGACCTTGCCTCTCGTTTATGGCCCAGGCCGGCTCTCGCGGCAGAGGTGTGGCCACTATCGCACCCTGTTGTCAGCCGTCTCCGGGGATGATCGGGGTTCAGTGTCCATTCTGGTCTAGTGCGTGGGAAGCCATAACCCCATAGACGGCACTGTCATTTGTTGGGGGAAAGCCTGGATTTGCAAGCATGGTGTGAGGGAGATGAATTCCTGACAGCAGGAGCTGCCAAGGCTTAAAAGAAAGGCCGAGCTCTGTGCCTCTTGGAGACCTTGTGAACACCGGCAAGGAAGTGGGATTTCTAATCTCGGATTAGACGAGTTTGTGTGAAACACTTGTGTGTGGCGCACTGCAAAATGGAATATTAGTGCCTGAATGGTTTGGTTTTGTCCAAAGGGTGATTCATGTTTTTTCATTGGAAACCAAAGTTTTTCAACTAAGCAGACATGGAGGAAAGTGAAGGAGGAGATATTTTGGACAGCCGCCCTTTCTCTAATGGTCCTTGGTACAAGGTGAGGACTTTTTTTTCCCTTTCCTAATTGCAGAAAATATTATCTTTCTACTGTTTACAAGTGACTTCAGTAAATGGTTGCCCTTGGACCAGACTGCACAACCTCTGCATCAGCCTTTGTAAACAACTTCAGAAATTCCTTACAGCAAGGTTGTGCTAAGCATTAGAAATAGAAATGAAATGGTAATGTTTGTGGTTGAGCAACTGTCATCCACCCCACTGGAAGGCTCAAATATCTGAGTAACTACAGGTTTCTGTGCTGTGGAAACTACCAAAATAGTTTCTTGGGTGTTTGGAAACTCCAGAAAATTCTTAGTTTTAGCAAAGACATTGCTTTAAGATTTGCAGGTCAAATGTGTTTAGTAAAAACCACAGCAAGCAAAAGATAAGATAGGTAAGTGAACAAATTGACAAATCAACTGTGTGGAACTTGATGTCCAGCAGCAAACTTTTAATATTCCCCCAAAGCTCACCAGAGAGTATTAACCTTCCTAAGGGACCAGCTGTGCTTCTTGTCAACTCCTGAATGGTGACGTTCGGAGATTTTTTTTTTATTATTTGTTTGCTTGTGTTGGTAATTTGATCTCGTGTAACAACATTGTCCTTAGCTCACATATAACCACAGGGGCAACTCTGACATCCTGTCTCGGCGGGGGGGAAAATCTTGTTGTTTCCTGTGCTTGAAATTTGACAAATTTCCAATTTGGACAGTTTAGCATGTTTATATTAATCTCATCCTGTTATATAAGATTAAAAGATTAAGGTTTGGGGAACTGGGCATTCTGTCTCCATTTTGATTTCCTATAAAATAATGTGGGCTTTTTTGTTTTATTTTTGTTTGTTTGTTTTTTCTTTTTAAATTTTGGAGGGTTTGGTGGAAGCTTTGCTATTGCCTCTGCTGACGTCAGGATTCCAGTCCAGACAGTCATGCGTTAGAGTTTCTGGAAGATAATGTCAGGAATGTGCCGGTTTAGATTTGTAGCTCCAAACTGCTTTTCCTGGTAGGAGTAACTGTGAATTAAGAGAGTGCGTTTAGGAAACTGGGAATGTAAAAACTATCTGAATGCTTGCTACTCCTTTTAGAGGGGGGAGAAAAAAAAAAACAAAACTTACTGAATACAGAAATGTGCATACCTGATAAGAATGTTTGGTTTCCAGAGTGGGTCAAGCGAACAACCCCAAAACAGAACACAACCACCTCTTTCTGGTGGAGCATCTGCTGGGTGTTGGACACTTATTGCCTGTCTCTACAACAGCTCTTGTCAGTCATGCTTAGTGTCTTTTATTGCATCTTTTTATAAAAATATGCCTTGTTGCGTGCACTGTTTATCATTTTTACTTCATGAAGTTAATGTGCAGCTAATGGGGAAACGTGAGCAACACCCCAAAAACCAACAGGGACTGAGCCATAACAGTTTATAAACCTTAAGGGTGAAAATTGTTCATCCCAAATATGCTATGGGTGGGTAATGATAACAAATTACTTCATGTAAATCTAGACCATTTTGCAAGATTTAAAAAAAAAAAAAAAAAAAGTGTGGTATAGGTTATTTATCAGAGACCCTGGTTTCAGTGGAGGCAAAGTTAGAAATCATTATTCTAAAGGCCATGTGCAGCTGAACTGCTTGCTTGGTCGAGTTTGTCCACATCTGCAAATGTGCACTGTTTCAAGAATATCAGCAATTTTTTAGGAATGCAGATTTGAGTTCATAGGGGCCTGGACAGGATGCATGGCTGAGGCAGGACAGAATATATTTAATAATAATATGAACTCTTTATTGGCTTAAAAGTTCACACAGCAGGTAAAGTTTTACATCTATTTCATACACTATGACTTTCCTTTTGTATATCAAGCATTTTATATTTTTCATTTAAAAAAAAAAAAAAGTTCTTGGAGAAAATCTAGAAGTTTTTTCAACCTTATTTAAGTTATACTTCAATCTTAATTCTACATCAACATGCTAGCACATTTTTCTCGATCATTGATCTTGCTAGTTTGTTAGCTACCATCTCAGCAAGTACCTTGGCATATTCAAGCCCAGATTTGTGTTTGCAAATAACTCTTTCTGCATCTTATTGTGGGTATAAATGTTACTCATTAGAGCCTCTGTGTGCAGCCCAAAATGTGGCAATTGAAGATCTAGCTGCAAATATTTGTGTTTGTGTTCCTTATCTCAGTGTTTTTTTGTTTTGTTTTTTTAGCTTAAGAGGGTTCAATCTTGTTTCAAGATGCAAGTGAAAGTGTCGATGGTCTTTTGTTTGTTTATTGTAAAATCATAAAATATTGTCATTTGCTGTAATTAGAGTGCAGAACGTTTGTGCGGTGACTCAGCAGGGAGACACGCACATGGGCTGGCTTGCACCAGTGCCATCAGGGCCTTGCTTTCAGATAATTTTAAATGTACTCGGAGGTTTTCAAATAAAAAGAAGCTGGTTAGTTATTAACTTGTAGGAATATCTGATTTTAGAGAACAGAAGATTACAAAACAAACTGGATTTTCACCAGCTCCTGAAGGGCAAACAGTACACTGCATCTGGGGGAGAGAGAATTTGCTCCTTGCTTTACCCTGCAGTGTGTTTGTGTTAAAGCTTTTTTTCACTCTCTGAATACTTGATCTAAATGTTAATTAGCACTCCGGGGAAAATGTGTTAACAAATGTACCTTTGACACAGGTTTGCAGCCGTGCTTTGCTCTGTAGCTGCAGGCTGGAAAGATTAGCTGGCAAAGCACCTTGTGCTGCTTTTGAGGAAACTCTACAAATGCAAGTGCGGCGATGCTGGACTTGTGCTTCAGTGCTGCTGCGCGCTTACAGCTCCGGCAGCATTTGTTGTTTTACAGAAGCACCAGGTAAAAACCTGTGCAATTGTGAGGCATGAGAGCAAGCCCCTAGAAAAAGGGTCCTTGAAGCCATTAACAAGCTGCAAACAAGTCTGCTGGGGGACAGTGGTTTTCACCTCCCCACCCCTGAAAAGTTTTGGCTTAGCACAAACTTCATGGAAGAAATCCTCCTTCTGTCGTGCTGATCTTGATTAGCAATAAATACGGGTAATAAAGTCATTATGGCAAGCAGCTAGAGTAGAGTAGAAAGGTAACAGTAATGCAACTGTAAATGCACTTACCTCATCACTGTGCTTTCCCTTTTCATAAACAGCAGGTCAGAGACTCAGAAATGAGAACTTATTTAGAGGGTGGGATTCTTCAGCGGGGTTCAGACCTGTCTTAGCTTGGGTCAACATACAAATATTGTGGTGGCATCTGGCCATCTTTACTACTGAACTTGATATATTCTATATTCTGACTTCTTTGAAAATGTATGTAGGCATTTTTCAATATTTGGCTTGTTTAGATGCTGCTTTGCAGCATCACATCCTGATTTATTCCCGGTGGGGAATAGCTTGTATTTTAGGAAGCTGGCAGAGCAGGTCTCTTCACACTTGCTAATAATAGTGCTCTGGAGTTGGGACTGAAGGCTGTAATTTCAGCTTCGTTTACGTGAATCTGCTCTGGGCTTTGTCTGAAGACTCGGAGCTGAGTACCCGCCTGTGCGGGTGCGAAGGCAGCGCTGCTGTTGCTCCTGGGCACCCTCCCAGTGCCGGGGCCAGGCTTCTCTGCACGGGCAGCCAATGCTCCTGCTGGGACTCTGTAGATATTTGTGAAGAGCTAGACTTATTCTTTTTTTATTTGATAAAACATGAAATTTTCTAGCCTTTTTGGTCCTGAGAGGTGTTTCAGGCTGGTCTGCAGGTGATGAACGGCCGTTTCCGCGGTGCCTGCAGTGTGCGGCGGCTCCGTGGTGCCGGGTGTTGGTGCGAGCACTTTTATTTTGAAGCGCAGGTGAATGAAACCCCGATCCCCTCTGCGGCGGAAGATCTCCTTGCTTGGAATTGTTGCTAGATAAACGTGGCCTTGACTCAGTAAAGCATGTCCAAAACTGCTGGATGGAAGCCTTCTGGCACAGTGTTGCACTAGGACTTTGCTGCTCAGGAAGAGAGTTTTATTGCATTTTATGCTGCTCGGCTCTTCCTCTCTGCTGGCAGCCCAAGCCAAGCAAATACCACCCTCTCCATGGCCCTTGTGCAGAGCTGTGTCCAGCTGCGGGGATGCCGGGGGCTAAATCCTGCTCTGCTGGGACACCAAGCCTGGGGATGCCCCTGCACGGCTGCCCTAGGTGTGAAGGCACCAATGTCCCTGCTAGTACCCACTGGCACCGGTGTCCCCTTGGTGCGCTGCAGCCCTGTCCTGCTGCCCTGTAACGCGGTGACAGAGGCCACAGCTGTGCTAGGCTGTGGGTGCTGCAGGGTGAGAGGGTGTTGCCAGGAGTGAGGGGCTGTGCTGGGTGGGAGCTCTGCTGCCTCCCTGCCTGGAGGGGTGGGCAGCGCAGGGGTGTTACAACCCAGCTGCTGGTCTTCTGTGCTTTCCCGGGCAGCTTGTCCTGTGGAAGGGACAAAGGATAGAAACAATTTTTGCTAAACTGATTCTTCATGAGAAAGCTCCAGAATGCCCTCTTCTCAGTACTTTGTATTACTGCCATTGCTTTCTGTTTTCATAAATTGCTAAATTTTTAGCAAAAATGGTTATATGATCAGCAGTTGTCCAAGATCATGTAAAAAAATGAATTTTAAGGATGGCACTTTCATTCACAGGTTTACTGCCTGTCTGCCTGGCTTTGATCTTGACACCTGCTCTCTGTAATCTGACTCCTCAGCACCCGCACTGAGGGTGAAGTCAGCTCAAGACAAGTGCAAAGCTCTCAGAGCTTGAAAACTTGTTTGCTGCACAACTTGGCAATGATCTGGTTCTCACATTCAAATAAACTGATCACCCAGCAGGAGCTCTATTTCTGCCCTGTTGAACTGTGGTTGTTGCTTGATTAAAAGGAAAACAAGAATTTTGCAAAATACTTGTTTTCCCAAACAACTGAAATGAAATTCACAGCATCCCTAAATCAACAGCTGGCAGTTTTCAAAACCAGACCTGACCATCAGTGAGAAGCTCATGAGGGAGGCCTGGACACTAAGGCTCATGTGAGACCTTGAATCTTCCCTTTGCCAGTCATGGGGATGAGCTGGGAGCTCAGTCCTGAGATGTTAGCCGCTGTCAGGAGAACAACTTGTGCGTGATCCTGCCTTCTGCATAGGCAGGAAATTTAATTATTGCTTCCACAGCAGCCCTGGCAGAACCCATCTACATGAAAAATGCATTCTTAAGTGGTGTGTCCCGTAACTTTTTTTGTTTATACATATGGAGTTAAGCTTATGCTCCATACGCCATGGACAAATAATAGTTGCCATGGGTACCATAGCCTTGAATTTCCCATTAGTTTATTTCTGTAACTCCTTATTTTCTTGGTTTGCTCTCCCTGGGCAGCAAAGCAGTGTGTTTCACAGGCTCCTTGTGCCTGGTAGTGTTTCTGTACTTTGCTCCCTGTTTTTTGGGAAAGGCTGGGAGCTGTTGGGTAGCCCATGGTGGGCAGCAGGTGCTGCAGCACTTGCCACCTGTGCCTGGGGGCTGCCCAAGTGCCAGTGCTGCAGGGAGGCTGGACCAGCACTGTTGTCCTCTGCATCAGCAGCCTGGCTCCTTTCTGGGTGTCACCTGGGCATGGATGGATGACTGTTCATGCAGCTCTTTCCTGCAATATCTGTTTTGGCTAGACTATCTCAAAATTTGTGTTTACAGTCTCAAACGTATTGTAACTGTAGAGAGTAAAATGCAGAGAGGTTCCAGGTCCCATCTAGGGTTCTTACATACTAGCATCACACTGGGGCTCTGTCACCAGGTAGGAAAATAGGGACAGGAGGGAAGTACTGAGGTCTGTGGCTCTAATCAACTATACCAGCCTTATTTCTGGTGTATGTTTGTCCAGTTGGGAATCTTCAATCCCACTCCTACTGTACCAAGATGATTATGTCTATGACTGATGGGATATGGAGGCCTGTGTGATACCACTAGCTGCCTTCCCCAGCTCCTTGAGCACTGCCCGGGTTTATTCTGTAATCCTATCTCTCCAGAAAATGGCATAAAATAATACTGAAATGGGAACCACAAGCTGTGAAAACATAACTCTAGCTGGTATGTAAAATGAGTAAGTAGCTGTTAAAGGCAAAATGAAAAGGTGTAAAAGGACAGTGGGTGCTTTTGCTATTTAATCCAAAGAGTTCTATAAATAAAGCTAGGTTGCTAGATACTGACAAAGCTGGGCACACCTAACTTAATGCATGTCATTGGCAATGGAATAAGTGGTCCATAGACTTGACTAATGTGGACAGAAAGGGGGAGTAATTTAGAGGAGCAATGATATAATGTTATACTTGTAAGCGCAGACCCTGCAAGCTGGACCTCAGTGCTGTGAGCGGAACAGCGCTTTCCTCCAGTAACCACTTACGGTGGCTGGGCTCCATTATCTCACACTGTTTACTTTGAAGGCATGATAATTAGAGCTAGAGTGCCATCTACGTTGTAATTAGCATGCTGTTCTGCTCCTAATTCATTCTGACGGTATAGATTAATGATAGTAAATGACCAACAAGGATTTATCGTGAGATGGTTCTCTGTTCTACAGGCTGCCCCAAACAATTGCAGGAAGCAATTGTTGAGTTTGGGCTATTGTCCTTGTGTAATCACACATGTCAATTCTTAGCTTTGTTTTGCTGTAAAACTCATCCATGGGCTTAATAAAGATTTAGTTATCCTGAAGAAGCTGAACCACAGCCACATTCTTGTAAATGTGAGAGGCACAGGCTAGTGATACTGTTCTGATTTTTTTCAGTGTTCTAGGGCTCACTGTGCTGCTATTATCATTATGACCTGGGACTGATGAGCATTTTTGGAAGTTAGGTGCTTTTCTATGTGTAATGTTCTTAAGTGGTTTGGGTAGCATTCAGGCATGCAGTGAGAAGTGTCCATGGGGCTGGGCAGTCCTTGCTCCCTACTGCTGCTCTCGTCCACAGCCACTGCCTTGGTACCTAGGGAAGAAATTGCCTCTGTCTGCAACGTGTGCTGTGGGGCCACTGTAATGTGGCAACCTGGTGTGCTGAAAACTGCTGTGTGCGTAGGCAATATAGACAATAAGAAAGTAGTCAGGTTTTGTGCTTCAGCCGTAAAAGTGTCCATGACCAATATACACAACAGAAAGGAGATGCTTCCTTTGAAGGCACAGGATCTAAGTGCCCTGCCATCGTAGGTCTCGGAGGGGTTTGCTGTTCATGTGGTCCTGCTTGCAAAATGTTGCCTTTCAAGCCAAACTGGTCTTGGCTAGGGAGACAACAACATGACATGCTGGGCAGAAAGTCATGAAAAATGATATAAATGAAGTAAATTTCCAAAACATACATGGCGCTCAATCTCTGGTTACTTCTTGCAAAATGTAATTTCATCATCCCCTTTTCTTATAATAGCTTCCTTGTGTACACAAGGACTTAACCTGGCTTATCCCAAGTGTGTCACATATTGTTGCAACAATACTTGATTAACAAGATGATCAAATTGTGTTGTTCCACCTGTCAATTGATAGGAATTAACATACAGGAGCCTAGTCAAAAAATGTGAGGTTATAAGGGAGATTTGGCTGTCTCTGAGCTGAAGTATGCTAGTATGTTGAGCTGAGACCCCCTGCCTCTTTTCCCTAAGGCTGTCATCTTCCTCACTCCTTGCCTGTCCCCTCCTTTGTGCCACTCCTGACCTCCCTGCTGGGCAGTGTGAGATCCTTTGATGCAGGAGGGGAAGCAGTGGAATTGTGCTAATGCCCTGCAGCAGGGTTCGAGCAGCAGCGCATGTGGGAGCATGGGGGCTCACCTCATGCATGCCCAGATTGGGGCCTGAAAGCAAGGCTGGAAATGGTTTTTCTTTTTGTATTTGCTAAAACATGTATTGACATAGGTATTTTCCAATGGGCAGTAATGGAAGTCTTAGTAAGTCAGTATTTCTTTGGGAAAAGCTTGCTGGATGGGGATGTTCAAGTCTTCTATCTGTCAGGGATTCAAATCCTAGAAGTCAGAGGTTTAGCGGGTGTCCCAAGACCTTTAATGCTGAAACAGGCTGGAGGGTCCCAGGGCTCAGGTTGTTCTGGGGGAGTGGTGGGCATGGAGCAGGTCTGTCTGGTATTGTGATCACCTGTGTGTGGGGAAGGCCAAAGGATGTGATGTGCAGCCATGGGATAGGCCTTCTCAGGCCCCAGGGGACAACTCAATCCCTGTTACTGGGCTGGAGGGTGTCAGAGGTCCATGGGCGTGGGCTGAAGCTGCCCCCTACCCAAAGTGGACTCAAACAGGCCTTTTGCATATGTGATCTGCTGACTCAGTGTGGGTTATTTCTTCAGGAGCAGCTCAAGGCATGAGGTTTGGATTGCAAGTGTCTCTCATGGCAAAAGGAGATTATTGCTGTGCTTTGCCTTAGCACCATGGGAGACATTGTCCTGTGTGGTGTCGCACCATGCAGGGCATCTGCACCAGGGCCCACGGTTGCGCTTTCCCCAGGGTTAATGCAGGATGAGCAAACAGCCCTGGTGAGATGAGCAGTTGCAGAAAGGACTGACAAGTTGGCTCTGGTTGGCTTGCTGCAAAATTGGTGGGGCACCAGGCATATCAGAACTGTTTCACCTCCTGCATCTCAGGGAATGACGTGGAGTTGCCTTGGGAGACGAGGAGCTCGTGGATGAAGAAGCAGGTCCCAGGGGACCAGCACTGGCTTCTGTTGCGTTGGTGTTTGTTGCTGCTGGCTGCAGAGACACCTTCTCTGTGTCTTCTGCATTGAAGGAACCAGGGTTTTTCCCCTCTGAAATCAGAAAACCAGGGGTTGGGAGAAGAGCTGGATGAATGGTGAGTTTTTTCTTGGTTTGCTGTCTGACCTGCAAAATATAAACAACTAAGTGCTACCTTAATGTCATAGTTTTCACATCATTCCTCTTTTCTGTATCCACATGACTGTACGTAGCCAAGAGCTGATGTTGTGTTTACTTATTTTAGCACACTTTTTTTAGGACCTAAAAAGACGGGGACACTCTTGAAGGTAAAACATCAGCATTTATTAAGGAAAAGTGGGATTATACTGTCTATTGGGCTCCCTGCCTATGTGCTTGCATCCAAATATGCTCACCGAAGTCTGCCAACAATTTGCCAAGAGGACATGGTAGTACCTGTCATTTAGCCACTAACTTTTTTTGGCCAAGTTAAAAAGAAAGAGAGTGAACAACTGACAGTAGACAAAGAACAGCCAATGACCCAGAAACACAAATGCCTGTGGCCTTTCTGGATTTTAGGCTTGGAAGTGCCTGGAAGTTTATGCAGCACCTAACAAAAAAGGTTGCATTGGGAAGGTAATTTAGTGGTGCTGAGAACAGGTTTATCACTAGGCTCTGTGTAGCTTGTCCCTGAGCTGCCAGGCAGGCAGTGATTTTTTTAATGGTAATTAGGGTTATTTGGGCATCAGCTTTTTGTAATTAAGTACAACAGCAGTAAAATTGGTTTTTATTGTGTTTGTGATTCTGAGGGGCTGCAGACAGGACTAGGGCAGAACCTTTCACCTATGTATTCTGAGCGTGCCAGTGGGAGACTTGTGGCTTGTCATGGCGGAGCGTAAAGATAGTAACAGTACAACTCAGCACTTCTGGTTTTGGAATTTTTCTACCAAAGTGTTTTAGTTTCCTTTTCTGTCTTTTGCAGATCATTTTAAAAAAAAAAAAAAAAAAAGGGATTCTTTTGAAAACTACTCTCTCATGCTTTCAGCTGGAGCAGTGTCCCAGAATTGATATGAACTCACAAAATTCTGATTCTAAATAAGGTCTTCCAGAGTTGGCTGAGGCTCTTAATTCTAGACTCAGCTCTTCTGTAAACCTTTGGGAAGTGGATTCTAGATAACCTGGCACCATTTAGAGCACTGAAAATTCTTGCGTAATTTGACCTATCAAAATAGTCAAGACTTCTAGATTTATATACCAAGAAATTACCATTTTTCATCAAACATCAGCTGTTTCTAATTGTCTCTTTCCATTTTAGTCACATTTTTTTTCCCATGCATGACTATATATCTTCTTTAAATCAACTTGAAGCATTCTGTTTTTCCATTTGCCCATTTGCTCATGCTGTTTTCTCTCCCCATTGGAGTCCTCCACAAATGTCATGCGCTGCAGGAGCAGTATCATGCGCACAGGCCTGTGTGCGGGAGCACTTGGCACCAATTCTGCAGCTTCATATGGGGAAAACCTGAGGACAGCTGTCAGTTTCTGCATGTTTTCACTGCTTCATTTTCTGAAGCTCTGAGCAGGAATACTGAGGCCACGGCAGCACTGAGTTTTGATGTCCGTGTCCACGGTCTCACGGTGAGCAAGCTGGCTCCCCAGTGCGGGACTGTCTCTGTCTCCATTCAGCACTGAGCTCAAGCCAGTGGGCCTTTTAAGGGTCAGACTAAGGAGCGCTGCCATAGTAGCTGTGCTGGTTTGTCACATGCTATGTCACAGCCTCTGCTGGTCTCAGCTGGTGTTCATATGGCCTACGTAAGAGGTTAGAGTATGTATAGGTGATTGGATTCCCTATTAAAAGTGCAGAGTGTGAGGTACAGGGCCCGGCCTTGCTTACAAAATGTGTCCATGCAATCCTTTGAGTTTCAGCGACCAAAAAAAAAAGCATTGCTGCTTCTCTGTCCCACCATTTCTGTATTATCTAAAGGCAATCCTACATTTATCTCAGTTTGTGCTACTGTTATGTAACACTGGTTTATTGACCTCAAATGAGAATGAAATTTATCTGACCTTTGATATATTGTATACAAACACCCACCACGCTTTTGATCGATGTCTGTGACACATGTGTTTTCCTTTCATTTGACACATATGCAAGCCGAAATTATTGGGAGAGGAGAAAGAAATGTTGAGACCAAGCACGGGAAAGAGTTTGTCAAATCGGTCTCCAGCAAATTCTTTTTCTCATCAGAAAAAGAACTCAAAAACAAAGTACAAGATCTGGGTTTTTAATGGTATTTGCATCCTAACTCGAGCTGTCGTCCTGCTGCGCTCTGCACGGGAAGAGGAGGAGTCAGGTTGAGGCCTGCCAGTAGGCCCTGAGCACTAAACCTTTTTGTCCGGAGTAGGATATGTAAAACTGCATTTCCACAGGACTGCAGCCAAATGACTAATCTTGGACACTTTCAGGCATTCCAGTATGTCTGGTTAGTGGTTACTCTAGCTATTCTATCATGTTTTTGGGAACCAAATGTTTTGCACACTAAAGCAAGGTGCGTATTACACAAAGGGTGCTGATAATGGATTTAGAGTTAGTGCACAGTATGCAGGGGCTCTACAGCAGAGATAACCATATGAAGAGGCAGTATTTGAAGCCAGAGACACAGTGGAATTAGACCCTGTTCTGCAGAGGGTGTTTTTGTTTGTTTGTTTTGTTTTCCTCCGGAGTCATCAGCAGGGATAGGATGGATTTTTTTTTTTTTTTTAAACCCTGAGTGAATGAATTAGTTCTTCAACTTCTATTTTCATTTTCGTGTAAGCAACAGCTCTTTGTTATGCCCAGAGGTGAGCTAACGAGACAGTGTTCTGCAGTGAGCCGCTGCTCGGACAAGTATCAAACTACTTCCAGTAAAAAAAAGCTCACATTTTCTGGAAAGGCAGCCCAAGCTCATACTCTTCTGTTTCATAAACCTGTTTGCTCCAATTTCTTAAAGCACTCCCTGAAACTGCACTACAGTGATTCCTTCATCACATGGTTCACAAAGCTGCCTTGGTAAAAGAGCAGCACTTTTCAGGCATCCTCAAATAGTCATTTGAGTGTCATCTTGTAGGACTTTCTCTCTTGCTTCAAGTGCAACTTATATTTTTTAAAAAACAGTAACATGCCTGGCCTGTGGCTGTCTACTGTATGAAGCTTGAACAGTTCTCTCTGTCCCCCAGTGTTTCTGCCAGAGAGTGTTCCTAGTTCAGGCTCTATGGGGTCTCACTGTTTACTTCAACAAGAAATGACTGTGGTTTCCATGGGTGAACCGCAAGGGCTCTACAAGAGATGTCCTGTCCAGTACTGGTCATGTCCTAGTATGGTCACCTTTTAATTGTGGTTTTGGACCTGGTTTTGTTCTTATACTATGTCATAATGGGCCAAAGGTGGTACTGCGCAGGCTGTCTTGATGTGAGATGAATCACTATATAAAGGTCCCCTTGTTCACCTAAACTCTTCTAACTCCTTTCTCTCCTTATATGGAAGCCCTGTGCCTTGTATCTCCTGCTTGGTGTCAGTGCCCGCCCGGCTGGATCAGGTCACAAACTCGCTCGTCTGACTGCGGGCAAGGATACTGGGAGGATGAGCCTGTTACGTGAGGAGGGAGGCATGTGCTTTGGAAACCTGGTACCCAACCCCTGCTGTAACACAGTGTCATCTTGCCTTTATAGGTAGCACTAAATCTTGCTATAAATGTGTTAAGTTTTATGCTTAGATGGACCTATTGTCTGAGAATTATATACCCAGTAACCTGTCACACCAGTACAAGGAGCTAGCGAGGCCCAGTTTTGCACTTGGGCAATTTTCTTACTTGGGAAATGCACTTTAAGGGAGGACTCAATAACTGCTTGAAGTGGGAAGAAGTGGGATGGGTTTGTGGCTGTGGATGCCAACCACAGGCTCCCTGACAGCCAACGGAGGGGGGATTGGCCTGTGCTGCGAATGCACTGGGCCGCACAGCGAGTGTTGCGGCCTCCGAGCTCCGCGGACCCCCGGCTCCGCTCTGCCCGGGCAAGGAGGGAAAAGTTTCAGACAGTTCTGGCTCTTCTCTTTGGCCCCAGGAGGCCCTTGAAGTGCAGAACAAAATATGTTCCCTCAACCCTAGCAATTTTCTCCAGAGTGGATCAGGAGGCGGCAGACCTATGGTCTGTGGCTTGCCATGGCATTTGCAAGTGTCCCAAGATGCCTGGGTTTGGACGAGTGTCCCAAAGGCATTCCTTTGTGTTCCCATGCCCACAAGCAATGGTTGAAAGACAGCAGAGAGGGACAAAATTAGCCCTGAGGGCTTCAGTGATGCTGCTCCTGATCCTGGAGCTCCCTGCCTGGATCCCAGCACCTGTATGCTCCTTTGTGCCCACTGCTCAGCTTCCTAGCACAAGTGCTACTCTTAAGTCCTATTTCTTCAGGAATCAGGCTGTTATCCAGGGAACATCAACAGTTCCAAGCTCAAACAAAAAAATCTGTGAGTCTTTAAAACTAGTAGAGTTAAGAAAATACATGGAGATGAGAACAGTTGCCTGGTATAGCTGTGGAGAGGTTCACAACAGGTTTCTGAGCTTCCTCACAAGTGTCATTATTCCCTGTACACAGGTCAGATAACTCAGCAAACCTACAGCATCCCTGGTGTAGCAGCTCCTTTAAGTGCAGTGGTTTCTATCTACAGCCAAACTGGGAGACATTCCTTTGGAGGGTCAACACTACTACACTAAGTGCTGCTTTGTTTAATTTATTACTGCTAGCATTTTTTTGGTATATTTCTCTTCTGAGAAGTGCAATTTTAAGTACATATCAGAAGGTTCAGGGGTTTCAAAGACTTGGTGATTGTCAGACAGTTCAAATTTCCTGTTGACACGAAGTAGCTCGCTCTTTGGTGCTTGCTGCGATGATCCAGCTCAAGGAGAGTCAGAGCTGTACTGTGGAGTTGTAGATTATTTTTAAGTACTTCAAAAATTAAAGAATTTTTAGTTAACTATTTCAAACAAGATTAACTGTAAACCACTGAAATTTCAAAAGATAGATACTGTGGTAATGGTCCTCAGCTATGACAAATACTACTTAGGTGGCTTAGGACAAGTCAATTTATATTTTACCATTTTTAAGGAGTGTACAATGGTGAATAAACCAATATTTATGATTTGTTCCAGTATGCCTATGATAGGGCCATATATAAATGTTAGATAAATCAGAGTTTATTTGTATTTAAGGAAAAGAGATAAGGAGGCAATACAGCAGCTCTCCTAGAAGAAATTCAAGGTCCTTATAATGGTCTATTCTGAATCTCCTTTTTTTTTCCTCCACTGAAGTAGTTAATAAGGCTTGGATGTAGTGTGTTTTGATGTGCATAATTTAGTTGAGCACTTTAAATTCTTTTAGTTATATGGCTCTTATCAGGCTGTTTTTGGTTTTACCTTTTTTTTTTTTTTTTTCCACTGCTCAGCTCTGTAATTGTTCCTTTTAGCCACAGTCACCTAAGGTCAGGCTGTACCTTGCTAGAGAGCTGAACTGCAAACAAGGTTGGCTAAATCACATGTCTCCAGCCTGCTCCGGTTATTAATCCTCCCAATTCTGGGCCTGTGTTTGGCAGAGCAGCAAAAATAAACTTTTTATCTCAGAAGTTCCCATTCTCCTCAAATGGAGGATGAGCTGTGTAATTCTTGTTTTTTAAAGTAGAGTCTAATATGGAAGCAACCTCAGATTATTTTCCTAATGCGAGGGACAGAAAAATCCTTGCTTAAATGACCATTTTCTGGGATGGGAAAGTGAGTTTAGTCTGACAAAATTGCAGAGCTTTCCCTGAGATGTGTTTGAGAGTGCTTTCAGTAGCACGCTCATAACACTCTAATAAGAGATGTTCTTTTATTATAACAAATATGATACTGGCTTTAAATTGATGAGAATGCTGCCAAAGCATGTGTAGTTTATGCTCTGATAGGAAGCTGGCCTGGGAACTCCGTTTTGGTCTGAAATGTACAGCTCGGCAAATAAACCTTTATTCCTGTTTCAGTATCTGCCTGTCTAAGTCCTTGCTTATTTTGTTTTCTCTTCTTATATCCTCACAAGAACTGTTTTAGTTCTTTTAAGTTCATGGCATGGGTATAGATGCAGTAAATTCAGAAAATCCAAGTGGTAGAAGAGGAAGGTCCATAAACTTTGGCCCCAGAGGCACAGAGTGGCCCGGGAGCCTGCGGGTGCTGCCTGTGTAACTGGGATGAACACGAGGACCTCACAGCCAGGGCAGTGCTGGCACCCATCGCCCCAGCTGGGGCAAACCCAGTCGCAGTGTCAGATAGAGGCCTCTGAGCGGAAGATGCAATTGTAATGATTAACATACTGATGTTATATGGGCCATTGCATCAAGGCTGTAAAACAGATGTTGTCATGTGGCAAATGGCATTGAGAAGGGAGAGGCAGGAGGGGAAAAAAAAAAAAGTGAAAATCTTAAGAGGAGATGATGAGCTGCTCCCTTTGCTGGGTGTTTACATATTCCTCATATAGGTCAGTATTGCTTTGGTATTTGTGAGAAGGTGCTTACACAATGTTTTTGATAAGCATCCTAATGCATCTGAGAGGCAGGGGGTTCCCTAGGTGGGGCGGGCAGGTGGCCGGCAAGGTGGGCATGGATCCCACACCATCCCCGCGAGCTCCGGCCATCTCCTCCCAGCGCTGCCCTGTCCTCTGGCTGCTGCCGCACTCCCCAGCTTTCTGATGCACCCTCATCCCTCCCTTCCCCGCTAATTTCTAATAGTACTTGTGGGCCTCTGAAGCCTAAAAGCTTTTGATGGGAGTGAGGAGGAGGTGTCGGCACATGAAGGGTCCCTGGGGACAGGACTGGGAGGGCAACCACCATCACTGTGCTTGTGTCCCGCTGTTCCCTGGTCTCCTGCTGCTTCCCCACAAGAACAAGAGCTGGGCTGGGTGCCAACTTGTGCCTAATTACTTATGACAACTTTCAACTTCAGTCTTGTATTTTAATACCGTGAAAGCTCTAATGTACATACCTCTCAAGTCAAAGCAGATCTTGGAGGCCTCAGCTGTGAGCTAGAGGAAAACCATATTTTCAACTGACTTTCTAAAAAAAAAAAAAAAAAAAGTAATCATTGAAATATATATATAGTAATCATTGTGTTCAAGTGTTTGAATATGGATTAGTAACATCCACCATCCACAAAAAGTTCAACATAATACAGAAAAAGTGGTGACAGCAAAAGTGCAAAGAAAGCTCTTTCTGTGGGTTGGAGACATTAAAAACTGAAGTGATGTCTGTATGTCTCGAGGAAACACCTAAAGGAAACCTGGTTGCTCAGAAATTGATAAACTATGTTGTCATCTGCAATAGAACTGAAGTATGATTTTTGAAGACTGTATTTCTACTAGATTTTTAGGGTGCCTTTGCAGGGTGCTTGGAAAGCCGTTGTCTTGCTGCAAGGCAGAAAGAGCAATTTTGCAAGACCGCTTGTGTCCCAGAGAGCAACCTTTTGGTGAAGCTTCATTTTTCTCTTCCACATTTTTTTAAAATAAATAAATAAAGGAACAGTCAACACAGTTTGCCAGCAAAGGAATAGTGAACAGCGTGTTTTACAAAGCAAATGCAAACAAGGGATCTGTTTCTGCTTATCTAAACCTGTGTGTCAGTGATTTTTATCTGAGTGTCTAATGTTGCAGGCAGTTCGTATAGTGATGAATATCTCTAAACTAAGGCTATAGGTTAGTGTTTTCTTCCTTTCTTAAATGTGCAGCAGCTTGCACTAGGAGTTGGGAGAATGGGTTTCTCTGATTTGTTTTGTAAAAACAGTAACCCTATGAAATAAGTTTGGCATTATACTTAATGTGTACACCTACAGTCTCTCCCTTAGCACAGCACTTCAAAACAACCCTGAAATATTGAGCTTTTTATTTAGTTTAAAAAAAAAACTTACAAAACCTTGAAAGGAAGTGCCATAAGGGATGGAATTTGCCATATTGCTTTTTCTCCTTTAATTTATTGTTCTTTTTGATATTACATGATGACTAAAAACACCTCACAGCTGGAAGCATAATTTTGGCTGCAAGGTGGCTCCAACTTTTTTTTGGTGAACGGACAAGTGGTTTTAAAAATCAAAAGTGAAATATTGTTTGGGAATGGGGCCTGGTCCCATGGTCTCTCTTCAGTGCTGATGGAAGCTGTGTGGAAAATCAGGACTGCGTTGCTCCCTTGGCACTGGAGAGACCCACAGCACTGCTGGAGGGACCCCTCACAGAGCAAGATGAGAGGAAGTTTCAGGGAGGGGGAACCGGTCACTTGGCCTGAGGAGGTCCGAGTCCAGCCTTGCACACAGTGGAGTGATGATGTTGCTTCCTGGGGAATGGGATGGGAGAGGGTGAGGGTTTCCTGGTGTCCCTCTCCCAGAGTTTCCTAGAAACTGCTCCAAACTGGAGCAGAGCAGCCTGGAGCTGTTGCTGTTACCTGCTCTGATTGTCACAGTTTTGTGCATGTGATGTGTGATCTAGGTGTTGTTTTCAGTACCTTTCAGGTGTTGAGGGCTGCCCTTTGCTGATGTGATGGGAGATGCTCTGCCCGGAGCAGCCCAGGCTGTGGCCCTGTGCCCGCTGCCTGGAGCATCCAGGGCCCTGGCATCAGCCCCTGCCTTGGGGCAGGTGTTTTGCGGGATTGCAGTGCTGCCCACCCGGGGGGCTGGACCTCCCCCTTCCCTGTGCCGCCAGACCCCATGCAGCCGAAACTGCTCCCTGCAGCACGGACGTCCCCGTGCACGCCAAGCTGGGGGGCCCCCTCAGGACAAGCTGAATTTACACTGTTAGTTCTTGAATACCTGTATTTCTCCCCAGGGGAAAACTGGCTTTGCTGGGATTTGCTGTTCTGGCTGAAAGTAATTGTTGCTGGGCTTGGAAAAGGCTTTGGCAGTGAGGTTATTTTGAGCATTTTAGTGAACATCTTGCGTAGCAGATATAAGGTGTTAGGCACTAAAAAAAATGCCTCTTGTCTGCCCCTCAGTGTCACAAGAACTTTCCCATGTAAATCTGAATGGTTGGTGACCAGTTTCCTTTCTTTTTAAGAGATCAGATTTTGAATTTCTCAGGATTCAGAGCTTGTTTGAAAGTGTGGCTACTTTTTTGGTGCCCAAGATTTTCAAAGGAAAAAGAGAAAAAAAAAAAAAAAGTAATTTCTGGATTCTTAAAAGGTCTGAGCAAGAGGGAAGTTTCATTGGGGTCAAAAGAGAAGCTGTGTGCGGTGGATGGTCCTGACTTTCTCCTGTGACTTTGAGACTTGCCTAATAAACTCCTGAGAATGCAAGCAGATGTTAAAATGTTTTATGGTTTTGTCCAGATGTGAATATTTGTTGTGGTAGAGAATCTAAGAGAGTTTGGTTTGGTTCTTCTAGTTCTTCATAAAGCTAATGTGTCCAGTAGTTTCCTCAGAAATTCTCTGAGACCACAAGGGCAAAGCAGATTAGGGCTCTGGGAAAAGGTGTGTTTGGCACTCGGGGAGTGAGCGATAAGGCAAGGGGCTGTGTTGCTCCTGGGCGAATGCACCTGCTGAAGCGCGAGGTTGTGTTTCAGTGACAGGAGAGCAAGCAGAGATTTGTGTCCTACAGGTATATAAAGGGAGGCAAAGGTAAGAGATGGCACTAGGGCTTATTTAAGTCAGAGGAGTTTAAAAACCTGTGGACTGCGTATGAGGAACCCACTCGCACCTGCAGAGTAGGTGCATACCTGGGAGGGCATTGCCAAGGTGAATATAAAGCATGAGATCAGCCTTCCCCGGCAGCGCCGAGTTTGCCTCTGCTTCTCCATCTGCTTGGAAGCCCCTCAGGAGGCTAAAGGACATGCTTTAAAACTGTTTTTCAGTTCTGTTCCCAAACCATTTTGGTGAAATTTTTTTTTATAGTGCTTGCTATTGTGACTGTGTTATGGAGCCTGTCAACTGCTGCAGCACCCAGCTGTGCTGGCTCTCACCATAATTCAGAGAAACTGCCAAGTGCTGTCCTGCTTAATATGACAGCTCCTTTCGTGATAGCTGTGCTGCAGCCAGCCCTGGTGAGTGCCTTGGGAAGAATGGTACCCATGTGGGTATGATTTATGGTTGCTAGGGCTGTGGTGAGTGAACCTGCAAGAGCTGCCTTCCCCTTTTCAAAAACTGAGAAGATTTATCTTTCCCACACTTCCTGAGAGAAACTCTCTCCCCTCTCTCTCTCTCTCTCTCTTTTTTTTTTTTTTTTTTTTTTTTTTTTTTTTTTTTTTTTTTTTTTTTTTTTTTTTTTTTTTTTTCCTTCTCTATTCCCCCTGAAAACTTTCAGGCTGGTTTCTCCACCTGCCCTCAATGTATATATATTTTTTCCTTATCTCTCTCCCCTAAGTTGTCATCTCCTCTTGCAGTTCTTGTGGTGTTGCTCTTGCCACTGCTCTGCTGCATGTGCAGACAGCTGTAAAATGGAGTTTACAAGAAGCATGATCTACGAGCGCTGTGCCGTGGCACTGTGGCGCCGGGGATTCTTGTGCATTCCTCCCTACAGCTGTCTGCACGCAGAGCTGCATGCAGGCGAGGGGCAGGGAAAGTAACTTCCCTGACGAGAGCTTGGAGAAACAAAAATACAGTTGGAAAAATCATATGAAGCATGAATGAAACATTACTCAGAGCCTGACTGCAATGTAAGAACTGGATGTGAAACATTCCTGGAAAAACGGATACATTTGAAGGGGATAATAAATTGCACAACCATTTCTGTTTTTTCTGTGTGATGGTAGAGTGTGGTTCTCTTAGATGTGGGTTCAGCGTCTTGCATATATTGCAAGCAAAAATACTGCCTTGCTCCAGAGAGAGACCAATAGTCGGGGACTGGGACACTATAGTCAGATAGGGCTGAGTATTTAAGGTAATGGCTTGGTCTTGAGAATACATTTAATAGTTGGTTAAGTATTCAGATTAGGTCCAGCTCTCTCTTTTATATTCAAACATTTGTTTATAGGGCAAATTTTTTAGATGTCTGAGTGATCTAGGAACATAAACCTCACTGCCAGTACATGGGATTTTTGCTGTTGTGAGTATGAAATAAATTACTGCTCAGCATGACCACAGATGGTGGATCTGCTCCTTAAATAATAAATTCAGCAATCATGGAAAGCAGTCTGTCTTGCAGGTGCACAGCCTGTCTTAAAGGGCTATTTTTGAGAGTTTTTTCAGCTCCCACTGCTGCCATCCTGCAGGGATCAGTTTCTAGCCTATTTTTGTGTGTCTGTTTCTGCTATTTATTTATGTAAAATATTTAGGTAGGTCAACACTAATGCCCCTTTAACAAGTTTTAAGGGGGAAAAAGTAGTGCATTGGCAAGGGGAGGTCAGAAGCACCTGCACTGTTGTGTGCCTGGACCGGCTAGCTGCTGCCACAGGCTTGCAGGGACTAAAAGCTAGTCCTTGCTGCCTCAGTGTCCAAATAAAACCACTCCAGTGGCAGAGGAGCTGGGTTGTTTGTTTCTTTTTTTCTTTTACTGCTTTTCTTTTTCTCTGTGGCCTAGAATCCAGCAAAGCAATGTCTGCGGTTGGCTGTTATGGAATAGGAGCCCAATTTATGGGTCTGGAGAGTCCTGCAGCTGGCCCTGTTTGTAGGGTGGCCAGAAGCTAAGGGAGGGCTGCAAAGCCTTGGGAAGGCCATGGCTGGGAGGCAGCAAGACCCTCTGGAGTTAAGAGCTGGGGATGGGTACACTTAATGCAGTTTTCTGAGAAAGTCCTCATCTTTGGTTTAAAAAATTGGGACCTGAATGGTTGCACACTAAATTGATGTATGTTAATGTAAAATTAGTCAGGGAAAAAGAAAGGCAAATTCACCAAGAGAGGCAGAGCTAATTCTCCACGGTCTCAACTGGTGACACAGGCCTGCGTATCCAGATAGATCCTCCTGCCTGAGACGCGCGGGGTGATTACAGGGGAGCGGGTGGGACGAGGGCGCCCCGTTCCTGCCTTCCCTGCGTGGGTTCGGCTGCCTGCAGGAGAGGCCGGCCGGCCCGTGCTGCCGGACGCGGCCTCGGCGCTCGCAGGGCTGCCCTCCCTGCTGAGCCCTCCGGCCGGCACCGCCAAAGCAGCTGGTTGCTCAAGTGCAGCCTCTGTGCCCAGTGGGTGCTCTGTGTCCTGGGCAGGGTTTAGGGGATGGTCTGTGCTAGGTGACAAGGACCGGAGACACTTGGAAATTGGGAGGAAGTTTGGGAATTGCAAGACTTTGACATGGTGCTAAGGGCTCTCTAACCTGCCTTGGTGCTAGATCAGTCTAAGGGCCTATACGCTTGTGGTGCCTGCAGCACCATGGGTGTCCTCTGACCCCAATCAGCTTCCCCTGGGGCGGAGGAGGCTCAGAGGGACCACGCTTTCCTACATCTCCCTGTGTCTCGCTCTTCTGGAATCGGGCTTTTAGCTAGGTCTGCTGCAAGCCAGCGGCATCAAAAGCACCATGTGGCCTGTAAAGGTAGGGGACAGAGATGGCACCACTCTGCATCCGCTAGGCAGAAAGGTGCTCTCTTGGGTAATCTGCAAGCGGAAGAGAGAAGAAGTCCTGCTGGAGAGTATTTGAGAGGTGTTGGACAGATGAACAATGAAGAAAGCAAAAAGAGTTGGGAGCTTTTGTGGGTTTTGTGTGCTGACTGCTTTTGGGAGATGACAGGAAAAAATCATTTTGGAGCAGGAGAAAGTGAGAATTTTGATCTGATGAGGGGGTGAATGATAAGAGAAAGATGACACGAGGCGTGCTTAGAGATGGAGAGCACAGGATTTGGGGAAAACACAGTGAGAACTAGGAGACTGAAAGCCAGAAAACAGAGAGGAGGAGAAAAATCCTTAAGAAAGGATGGGGCCTGGAACGGGGTTTACACATGTTGGGGGCAGGAAACAGTGCAATGCAAGTGGAAAGGGAGTATCTTTTTACTCCAGTAAACAATATGTCCATCCCACCTGTCTTGATGACCAGGGAGTAGCACGTGCAAGGTGTAAATTACAGCTGCACTGTAAAACCATTATGGCACCAGTTATGATGATGGACGTGCATGAAGTATCAGGGCTTTATATTGGTGCTAGAGTTGAAAAAGCTGTTGATTTAGGCTCTTTTTATGACTCTGATTCCCAAGTGATACTGTTGTCTCTTCTGTAATCTGAATTATGCAACAACTCCAAGTCAGACAATCTGCCAGGCCTTCAGGTCAGTGTTTCTGTTGAGTACTTAATTTTTTTAGAACATAAGGAAAGTGGAGAAAATGAAGCCAATGTGTTTCAGTATTTTCTGGGAGCTGGGGTTGACTTCTCTTAGGTCAAATTTTATACTTCTGTCCTGTCATCTGATAATTTCTGGTTCTAGCATCCTGCCCCCTGGTACACAAACAAGCAGGGATGCCCTGGCCTGCTCATGGACTGCGGTAGCATTAGGTGCCTGTGGCAAAGGCAGAATATGGTCCATATGTCATTTCCTGGGGCTGGGAAGACGATCTCTGTTGCAGCTTGCACGTGTCAGGAGTTACCAGTGTAGAGTCCATTCAGCTGTCTGTCCTGGCACATTTTCCACTGTGTCTCCTCCTCCCCAATGCTGCTTTTGCTGGCCCAGGCATGAGGGGGGGTTGCCTCACTCTTCAGCAGGCCAGAAGACCCAGTTGGAACATGCAGGTGAGTTGAGGGGTGAAGCAATTAATGCAACACACAGTAGTATCATATGAGGATTGCAGGCTCGTGCTCACAGAACTGCAGAACTCGTTCCCTCTGCGTCGCTGAACAGACCTTGTTTCAAAGCATGTTGATATGTGTGATTCCCACAGGGACTAGTCTCTCATTCTTTTTCTGTGTAATTGTGCTTTGCAGAGTTGTGGGTGCTAAAGTAATCCCGGAATTTGATTTTGGCACCAGATCTTTGCTCTGGGCCTTCATACAGGTTTTTGGGTACCTGACGGGAGGGAGTTGTCCTGATGCTCCCACACAGCGTCAGGATGCGCAAGGGGGAATGTGGTCAAGGGCTGTGAGAAATGGGCGTAGAGCAATGGGCAGACACACCAAGCGAGAGAGCCTTCAGTCATGGAAGTGTGGGAGGAGAGGACAGATGAAGGGAGCAGAGAGGGAGTCCTGAAGTCACTGTGGTTCACTGTTTTGTCAAAAAAATGCAGGACTCAGTGTAATTTATCTCTGAGCTGGATGGGGAACTGGCTGGATGCTTTATTTATTTATTTGAGCTTAGATATTTGTTTTCTAAATACTTAGATCTTCTACAGCTCACTTGTCTACAGAGCAAGTTGATAACAATCATTTCAAGATTTCTCCAGTCCCTTTCTTATTCTGAAATCCTGAATGAAACTGAACCTTATTCTCCATAAATAACCTTTCTCATTCCCCAGCTGTCTCCTTGAGCTGCTTCTCTACTGACCTCTCACTCACTGACTCTGTACTGACCTTGCACTTCCCCCCAGCCCTGCTGCCTGTGCCTGCCCTCCCATTCTTCCTATGCTCTTTTGCCCTATTTTATGTTTTGCATAACAGGGTCCACCATTTCCTGAGCTGCACTTCTTCAAATAAGCTTGAACAAGACCCTTCTTCCCCAAACAGAATGGGTTCAATGTGTGACAAAAATGACTACAACTAACGTGCAATTTTGGTGTTTTCAACCTTCTTCTCCCTGATTCTAGACTGTGGGTAAATGTCTTGCTTTCAATAGTATTTTTGTATTGGCAATGAAAAATAGCAAATTTTGAGTTCAAGGGAAACGTGCCAGTGCCTGTACTAGTATTTGTCCAAATAGAAATTCTTGTTTTGAGTTGCATTTTCATCAGGGTAGCAACAACCAGCAATTTCTCAGTGGTTTTTATTAGACTGCTAAGGACAACTCGGGCATTTTGTAATCACTTCATTCAAGGCAGTGGGAATTATCACGTGGAAAAACTTGCAGATGGAGCCTTTTTTGATTAAATATTTTAGGCTGTAAGTTGAACTCATGAGACACTGTTTTCTTAGGATCAGCATGGAAAAGCTTTCAAAAAAGAACAAGGAGGTCGTGTGTGTCATATTTGCATGTAAAGTTTGTTGTCTTTTCATAGTGTTATTATGTAAAACTGTTCAGTAACTTCCCCCAATATTTACTTGTCCCTTATTTTGATAAATTGCAGTATTGGTTGGATGGGAACTTTTTTACTTCCAAAATGGAAAGTGGAGATCTGTTTTTCATACTAATACTAAAAAAATGAAATGTACATTTTTATCTCTCCATAGCTGCAAATCAAATCTATTTATTTTTACAAGTAGAAAGCTTAACTCTAGGTGTCAGCACTGCAAACTGAATGTCGAACTCTGAAAATGATGTTTTGCTGTCTCTGACTTCTCCGGTGCCACCAGAAATAATGTGCAATGGGGATTTTGCTGATAGATATGTTGAGGCTGAAGAGGAGAGCCCATGTGTGTGGTTAATGGCACTGGCCTGAGTTGTGGCATTCCCTTCCTATACAGCTTGTTTCTAGCTGTGGTTAAGTGTGTCCTTAGCAAAGGAATGTGGTAAATAATAAATCTAGAGAAAGAGTGAGAACAAGATTCCTCTCAATTTCTACTGCTTTAAAGCAGGCATATTTAATGTGTCCCTTTTCCTTCATTTCTTGTTAAATGCTTATCTTAAGTAGGTATCCAAAGTGATGAGAGAGCACAGGAAGCCACAGTCATTTTCTAGTCTTAACAGGCTCTATAGATCAGCTGAGGTAATGAGGTGGATGAAGTTTATGTGGCTATTGCTTATACTCTGAAACTGTACAGTAGGCAAGAGACCAGGGAAAGACAGGCTTTGCTTTCTAGCCTTTGACCCTAGCAATTACTAGAAGTAAATAAAAGCAATTTAACAGTGCAGGTATTGTGGTCATCCTGAAAACCATGTCTCAAAAGCACTAGCTATCAGCTTTGCATCTCCCCAGCTCGTATGAGACTTGCATTGGCATCAAGTGATGCTGTTACTTAAATGGACAAAGAGCTACTTTTTGCTGCTTTTGCTCATATTCATCATTTAGCTGTACATTTTGCTTTTAATTATTACCTGATGGCATTTCTTATGTAGTTAGGGTACTGTTCAAAGGTTGACTGTTTTAAACATGCTGAAGTCCTCATGCTGATTTGGATTCTCTTGACACAGTATAATTCTGACAAGGGAGAAAAAAAGCATTTGTGATCTGATCTTGGAGCAATTTGAACAGTTGTTTCCTCCCGTGATACTTCGTTTTTCCTTCTCAACCACTGGAGCTTATTTACAGAAGTCACATGCCGGATATCTGGTTTTCTCTAAGTTTCTCTAAAATTTGATCTGGCTGTCAGCTAGACTGCTGTCACCTCTGAGCTGTTCTTCAACTAGTGGGGGGAAAAAAAAAAGTGATATCTTAAAGCAGCAGCTTTATAAGTAATTGAGAGTAAGTTTGGCAGGAGCTAAAACTGACCTACCTAGAAGGGTGAAAAGCACATGGAGAACAAGACCAAGGCTCCCCTGATCCCCTTGGGTTGTATGTAGTCTGAGTTACAGTAAGATGTTTACAGCAAGTTGTCTGTCATCAAACCTGAAGTAAAATTGAACTGGTACTTTTGGAGTATTTATTGCTTTAAACACTGTTCTCAGTATATAAAGCATGTAGCATCACTTCAGGTTACTGTCCCCTAATCTCCAGGGTATCTCTCTCCCTACTCACCTGTATTATAGGGAGGTCCAGTTAACTCCATGTTACAGAAAGGTTGTAGTTATTTCTTAAAACTTAGGGTCTGGCCCTCCTCATGGCACCATTTTTTCTTTCTGCATAGCTTTTACTTTCAAAAATACTTCCAGGAAAATTGTCATGACCAGAACTGAAAAGGGAAGACCATGGGAAACAGAGCAGTGGAGTCAGGCTCTGGCCTGTTGTTCTCTTCCTGAAAAGTCGTTATGGGAAAGCTCCTTGCTGGCTCTCAAGCTTGCTCAGGTTAGCCTTTGTACTGACAAGTCATGGTGCAGAGTGGTTGAACTTCTGATCCTGCAAATGGAGCCAGGTTAAGAATTCCACATAGTGTTTTTTTTTTTTTCTTTTTTCCCCCCCTTCCAGTCAAGAGGGAGAAGATTGGTCCTGAACTGGTGTGCTATAATGTGATACCAATGTTAAAAGTGCCTTAGACTTCATATTCTGTTGTTGAAATGTGTCACTCTTGTGTCCAGTCTGCTTGGGGTCCGCTTGTCAGCTGGATGCTTGGGCTTCCCTGTTAAGCAGGTGTTAATTTGTAGCCCTCCCACTGTCTTACACCTGGGAGAGCTGCTTTAATTAACCCCATGCTGTGTGTAGCAAAACCAAGTAGTCCAGATTAGTTTTAAGAAACCTGAGCACTTCAGTTTGGCGCAGTTTACTCGGGGCGCCTGGCTGAGGCTGGTCGTGTGGCTCGTGTGAGGCAGTGCTTGTGCCTCAGTGCCATGAGCCTCCTGCTCGGCCGTGGCGGCGGGAGCAGCGCGGCAGCCCCGTGCTGAGCTCGGGGGCACCTGGGGCCGCGCTGGGC
>VZSV01000026.1:5332807-5390432 GCA_013398735.1 Nothocercus julius | reverse complement strand
CTCTTCTGTATTTTTGGCCGCCGCCGCCACCACTTTGCTCCCCTCCTCACCCCGCCCCCCAGCCTCCACCTGGACCCCGGGCAGAGCGCGGCCGGCAGCGCGCGGGGTGAGCGCGGAAGAGGCGGCGGGAGCGGCCCCCGGCCCGCACCCCGGTTAGTCGGTAACGCTGAGCGAAGCCCGGTGAAGAATGCGCCGCGATCCGGACTGGCAGGGAGGAGATGGTGCAAAGCCCCCGGCCGCGCTGAGCGCCTAGTCCGACAAGACGCTGGGCTGTGTGTGGTTTTCAGGGTTGGGATTTCTTAATTTTTTTCTTTTTTTTTTTACTGCTTTTTTTTTTTTTCCTCTTCCTCAGAAGGAAGGAAAACCCTACCAAGATTCTCAGATGGCTTAAAAAAATTAATATTAATCTGTGAAAATATGAAGTCGACCAGTTCTTGATTTCCTTCCCCTCCCCAAGCCACTCCTGAGGTTGAGCTAAAAGGACCCGTTTCCTGGAGGACCTGGAGAACAGACGCGTTTATGGTGGTGTGGAAGGGACCGATGACAATGCTTCAGAGTGTAGCAGAGACGCAGGAAAGATACTCAACTTGTTAACAAAAAATTAAGCAGAGGGAAAATATCAACGGAAAGGAAAGAAATTTTATATATATACACCGACGTGTGTGTGTGTGTATATATATATATATATATATACACAACATAGAAATATTCCCCAGGTGGCCACAAAGCATGGGCTGTGCTCCAAGCATCCACATCTCTGACAGCAGAGTGGTCTATCACAGTAGCAAAGAATCAGAGGAGTGCAATTCTCCTCACCAAACCAACACAACCATGTCTCAACAGCAGCAAGGCAACCCCGTCCCAGGATTATTCATTAAATCCTCCAACACATCCACTTATAAGGTGAGGACTAATTCCTCTAAGAAAGACAAGAGGGAGAACAGCCAGAGCATGGAGGCAGAGACTCAGACCAGCAGATCCAGTGTTAAGGTAAAAAGGGTGTGAAATGTAAGCACTGTTTGTCTCAGAACAGGAGCTGGCTGTAGCCATTGAACCTGAGGAGTCTCCCTGTCTGAGCAATATTGTTGCGGGAGAACTTTTCCTGGCTTGAGCTGTTACTTTCGTTTGTAAACCAGTCAGTCTCATGAATTGACTTTATAGATGCTCCTGAGCCTTGTTCTTGGTTCCACAGAGCAAGTTTTCTTAATGCCGCAAAGGAGAGCGGTGTAACTGTCCTGGTCCATGGTTAGAGCCCGGGGTGTGGGTGTCGGGGGCGCGGAGGGCCTGGGTGCGCTGGGGCTGTGGTGCATGTGAGCTGTGGCTAATGCGCGTTTTACATGTCTGTCTGCACCGGACTCTCCCAGGCGCTGCTCATGCTCGCCGTTTTCGGCCGACTGTGGTCCGGAGCACTCGGTTAGATGGGCTGGGGAGTTCGAGCGCCTCTTTCTTCCCTTGGGGAAGTGGAAACGAGAGGACAGCCGTTCAGCGGTTCTTGTTCTGGGTACTGATTTCATTAACAACTTGTTGAGCTTCTGTGTTGCTACACATAGGACATTTTCTAGCATATTTGTGCATATGTGTCAGTAGAGGTACGTTTGCACAGAGGTGCCGCACAAGGCCTGTGTGCCGTAGAGAGACCCTGCCCGAAAAGAAATTGTAACCTGTGAGGCTTTTAAGTGAGAGTTGGTGGTGCTGAGTGCTTCCTGGTCTCTCTACTTTCCACTGGTGGCCTGGTTGTTTATGGGTTACATTTTAGTTCCTACTACTGTAGTTTTGGGTTATTTATTTTTGAGAATTGTTTCTTTTTGCAAAAGCAAATAATTGCAATTGTTTAAAAAAAAATTGTAGATTCCTAAGGCTATTATATAACCACAGCTGATCAACTCTGGGTTACTACAATAACTGAGATCTACATGCCATAAATACAAGATATAGGCTCAAGAGGTGGTCAGTAACTACCAAAATGTCAACTATTTTGCATACCCACAGAAACTCTTAATAATTTGCAATTTTCTTAGGATTTTTTATGTGCTTTATTAAGGCAGCTTCTAGAGCATTGGCCTAAAACAATTTTCTCCAGTACTGTGGGTGATTTTCTTCTGTTTTCTTCCTCTAGATTTAGTAGTTTCAGTTCATAAGATTTTTTCAAGGAAATGTAGAAAATGTGGATGCATTCTGTGTATAGCAAATTGAAGAAGGAATTAAGAATACCTAAAACAGAACATGAAGGTGAATGGTGTCACGTTAAACTAAAAGTCCATGTTAATAGGACTGTTCAGTTCAGGAAACTGGACTTTACAGCAAGTTCACACACTGAAGACTTGCTTAGGAAATCTTGGTAACGTTAGTAGGGAAATTTAATTTACCATTAGGATCCTGACAGCTGATTTGCATGCTTAATTTTTAATTGTACGTTAACAAATTTAAATGAAAATATTCTTAAAATTTATACCGTATGATTTTTGTCTTCTGTGTGCTTTTTTTGAGGTGGAAAAGAAAACACCCTGTTTCTGTAAGCATGCATGGGAAACAAACTTAGTTTTATTACATTTTGTTGTTTGATGTCAATAACTTTGTAAAAACAACATGTTACTAGGTGTGTATGATTCAGCCACATGCTATATGATTTTGATTTACATGTGTATTGTGATCTTATTGGCAGTTATTCTGGTTTTTATTATTCAGTGGTATAGTCCACTCTTGTCATTACTGTAAAAACATTTCTGCAGAACTGTGGATTTTAAAAAATGAGTGGAATCTGTTTGTGATCAATTTAGTGCAAAATCTGAATGAAACATCATATCCGTGTGATTTACATGTGTAAAATCCTATAATACTTTTCAGATATAAAGCAGCATGGTACTTTATTCTGTGCTTTTATCACTAGTGTGCATCTTGTGATTAGATTTGCAATATTTACTCTGCCAGAGTTTAACCATGTTGTCTCAGAAGTTGTGCTGGAGAGAGCTCTTCTGCAGTTTCTCTCTTCACAGTACAGTGAAGTCGTTTAGAGAGAAATAAGGTGTGAAAACACTGAAGATAAGAGACAGGAGTGAAATCATTGAAGCCAAAGGTAGCCTTGGGCAGGTTATTGAACATTTTTGAAGTTAAAAGGATTTTTGATTGCGACAGAACTGGGAGAATTAGTGTGGTGCTACAAATTATTGCTGCTCTGTAAAGTGGCACACAGGCCCTTTCTGGTGCCTCAAATAGATGCTGCATACCTGTTGTGCTTTGGTATTGTAATCAGAATTTGTGTGGGCAACCAGTAATCTGCCTCAGTGGCATTTTTACTTCAGTTCAGGGCACTGTAATGGAAGCTCATGCACAATTTTTGGTGGTATGTGCACAGACTAAGGTCAAGAAAGTCCTGTATGACAGCTAAGAACAAAACTTGGCCCATGTATAAATTTTTGCCTCAGCTGGAATTAGCATTAGTTTATTAAAATATGTGCAATAGGTATTATAATGACTTTTATAGAATCAGCTCGTTAGCTGTAGTGTGTATACATTTTCAGCTCAGTGTTATAAAAAGATATAATCAATGCTAACTGTAAAATGTCGTTATGTATATTGCTAATTAGCCCCCCGATTTATTCTGGCATTATATTTATGTGTTACTATGTCTTTCCTCTAATCAAATGGCAGAGAATTGTTTTTTTTTGAATGTGTGGTGTCATCACACTATGGTCTGTGATTTGCATCATTCACAAAAATGTAGCTGGATAAGTTACCTTGTCTTTTCTAACACTGAAAAGCCTAGTTTTATCCATAGTAAACTTGCAGAGTAGTTCTGAAAGTGCTTGTTGTGCACAGATATATGCAGTAATCCCTAATCTGGGTGTTATATATAGGTATGGTAATAGTATGTAATTAACAGATGACCTCCATAATAAGTCATATTTGATAATGTCACTGGTATCTCTATCCTTAAACGGTAATTTTATTTGTGGCTTTCAGCTGAAAATTTCTGAGCAGCTTGGAATAAATGCTGTATGTAAGAAGTGAATCATCCATGGAAAACCTTCCTTTAATCTTCAAAATGTAGATTCCACAGCTAAATATCTGCACTCTTAGTAATGAAAGATATGCAAGATTTAAACCCAATAGCAGTGATGGCTTGTACAGGGCTATGGTGGGAATATTAAAGGAAACTTGCACAGTAAAGGAGGGCTTTCCAGGCTGTCTAGTCTCTAAGACTCTCAAAAAAAAGCAGACTCAGAATGGTTATATTCTGTTTTTTTCATGTCTTAATTAAGTTTTTCCTCTTTAGATGTCTCTGTAGTTCAGTGTACTTAGGCTTAACAGAAATCCACTGAAATACTTTTAAGGTAATACTTTTGGTTGATTTATAGCATAAGCAGAGCAATGCTGCCATGGTATAAGGGCTTCACGAGCATTTGTGTAAAACAGGCTCGGGCTTCCTGAGCAAACGCTGTCCCATCATCATGTCTGTGTATCAGTCTTCTACAGGGCATTAACATAGCCTAACACAAATACTTTATGTTTATTTTACCCTGTCCTCCTTTTACGTGTGTGTGAGATATCCTCCTTCTCTTACATAACTCTTTCTTGTGAATATTTAACAGAAATTTTTGTGTTTAGGTACAAGGAGATCAGAGAGTGAATCCAAACTTCCCTTATTTTGAATTAAAACTTGGCCTAAGCCAGCAGGGCTAAATTTGGAATAGCCATTTGATTTATCAGCTGATATGGGACAACCAGTTTAAATCCACAGCATTATAGCTAGTAAGTTCTCTTCATTCCAAACCTGTGAAATTGCCGGTTAATTTTGCAGTCGCTGTGAATCACCAGTTGCATAAATCTGTGTATAGGAGGCTGTGTGTTAATTTGTGTCTTCAGTGCTGAACTGGCTCATGTAGCAGCACATTATTTAGCCTCTTAAGCTGTCTGCTCTTTTCCTGCCTGTTCTGGTAATTCCTTCCCCTTGGAACACACGAACCCTCTCTCCCTTTGAGACTCCCCTGTGCACTGTCCTGCTTCCACTGAGGCCTTCCCGCACTCTCCTCCTTCCTCCCCGTTCCCACTGGAACCATCCTCAATCATTTCCCTGACAAACCTCCCCATCCCCATTTCCCTCCCACTTCCACTGACGTCAGCCCTCGCGTACAGAGATTCTCCCTGCCCCGAGGATCCTTCTCACGCTGACACACTAACTTTTCTCAATCCTTATAGCTCCACGCTCCCAGGTTCACTTGTTAATATACTTTTGTTGGAACGAGCAAACCCTTTCTCCAGGAGAGAGGGGACTTATTTTTAAATGCTGTGAAGTAAACTGATGTAGTAACGTGTGAGGTTTTTGTTTTCATGGTTGGGTTAATATTTAAATTTTTTTATCTTTACCTTTTCATTTCCTTTTGCTTGTAATATAAGCTGAAACTGAACAAACTTTAGATTGCTCACGACATAGATCACTCCTCCGCTATGAAGATAC
The DNA here is from genome assembly GCA_013398735.1 of Nothocercus julius. NCBI lineage: Eukaryota > Metazoa > Chordata > Aves > Tinamiformes > Tinamidae > Nothocercus > Nothocercus julius. The sequence continues at coordinate 5,384,977 of VZSV01000026.1, read as the reverse complement.
CCTAGTAAGAGTTTCTGATTTTTAAAAGGTTGTTAGTAGTCCCTCCCTGGCCATGCAAGCCAACTCATGCTAAATTTGTTGCTGCATCTCTGGGCAATTTCTTTTGTGACTGAGATGAGCAAGACTTGACCCTGAATATTTGTAGTACTTACCGTGAGGAGGAACTCCACTGAGGCTCCTTTCAGCTCATAAACTCGGCTGCGAGGCATGAAACATGCTCTTCTCTGCTCTCTGCACTGTTCTTCACTGCCCCAGTCTGAACTTTGTGTCTATGGTCTGGCCATTTTAGGTTTACTGGAAAATTTCTAACTTTTTTTTTCCCCCTCCACTTGAATGAATCAAAAAGGAGATGTTAAAAACAACCTGACCTCTACAGTTCTACGTATTTGTAATGCTGAACTTGTATTCTTAATTGTATTGCTTAGATCCATTTGCAAGTCTATCCACAGTGAGAAACTTTCTAGTGGTAAAATGTGCTTGCTTATAAGACAGGGAGAAAAGCTTTAGGTGATATAATTATTAGTGATGAGTTTCCTGTCCCTTTCCACCAATCCTGGTATTGCAGGCAGTGTGAAATCCCAATGTGAGAGACTAGCATTTCCTCAGTATCTAGGTCCCAGCGGTTCAGTTTTTAATATCTAAAATGCTAAGTGTAAGTAAAAATTAAAGATCATTGTGAAATTGTTACATCCACTTGCAGATCCCTTGTGTTCAATGATTTTTAGAAGATATTAGAAGATATTTATGGTCTGCGTGAATGAGGCGTGTTTCATTAAGAATGTTGCTTGTAGTTCATTTGAAACTTAGAAAAAATAGTTTAGAAACTATTTTGTTTCCATGATTTCATGTTTTAATATTTGTTCCTTATATTCAATGAAATGTCCCTATGAAGAAAGAGTAAGAAAATGTATTCAAATGAGAATTACTTTTAACAGCCATTGAAATTACAGTATCCTGTCAACAGTGATGAATCAATATTTTACTTTGGTTATTATGTGAACTTTTGTTCAACTCCAACAGCTGTTGCCTTGAGAAGGGACTACAGAGTTGAGCCTCTTAAGGGATGGTAACACAACATGGAAAATATTGTGCTTTTTGAGAAGTCAGAGTGCCAACTGACTTTAAAATCAGTCCAAAAAGAAGAAATAAATCCTTAGGGATAGGGGCAACTAAAGCTCTTATTAGCTACCAATATAAGGAGAGTGAAACCTAAAGAAAATATTATAAGTGAGCAGATTGGCCTCAAGATAGAATTATTTCTATACAAGCTTTATATAAGGTATCATTTTGTCAGGGGAGCGTATAAACACCTGCCTACATCTGAGAAGAGTTTAGCGTTGTATTCTATTTTGGTGCTATGTGTGCACATAATATATCCCAATTGTGAACAACTCTACCAGCCATGGAGAGAATTAAAACATTGTTAGTAATGTTTCCAGGATTGCAGATACAACATGGTTTCATGTCCAGTGTGTAATTTTGTGTGTGAATTAGGTCAGGTCCATTAATTTCAGTGGCATTTCATCAGGAATTTGCTTGCCATGTGACATTCTACTCATTGCTATCAGTCCTTTGGATAAAACAATTAGGTATCTTAATTTAACCATGATTTAAACTGGTATGGAATGACAAGATGCAAATTGAATAGCTTTAATGTGCATTACATACTAAATAGTTTGGTTGGTCAGATTCTATGTTTTCAAAGGTTTCTAGAAATTTTTATTTTTAAGCCCTTCTGTTTTGCAGAAAGATTTCAGCATCCCAGTCCTATTTAGGTTCCTTTCTAAAATCCCAGTTAAGGCCAAAACATAATAACCGATGTTGGTATGCATGCTGTGAAATTAAATGGTGGAATCTCTAATTTGTGCATTCTTCCAGACTCTCCCCTCTTACTAGGGGTTGAACTGTTGGCCTCAAATCAAACTCCCAGGCCCTTTTCTCCTCTTCCTTGTAAAATCTCTAAATATGTCACTCTACATTATGTAAAAAGCTTAGTGTTTTATAAACCTGCTTTCACATGTATGGTTTTGTTTTAGAAGGATGGATGAAGTCTGTAACTTTTTTTTATCTTGGAAATGCTTTGAAATAAGTTACATCTATTTTGAATGGGGTTCACAAGATATTTTAAGATGGTTTTTGATAGTTGTTTAACTGTTCCTGCATATATAAATAACTTATATATATGTGGAGAGAGATTCTTGAAAAACAACTTAATAAGAATAATAATAAAAAGAATATTTAAGATTTAAAAGCAGTAATAGGGATAAAATAATGTAGATTCCCCCAATAATGTGTCCCCCATTCAGTTACTTTGTTTTATACTCTCAGATATTGGCAGAGATTTATTTCTATCGTTCTTTAGTCATGGTGAAGTCTAAGGGGACAGGCAAATCCGTAGAACGGACAGGAGTAGCTGCTTGGTGACTTCTGTCTCTCGTCAGGCAGTGGGAAGGGCTTGTGGAGCCAGCCCTGCTGTGCAGCCCCTTTTCAGCCCTGGAGATCCTGGTGCTTCTGGGGGTCCCTCGCAGGCTGGCGACCATCCTGCCCCTTGCCACAGTGGCCCAGAGCAGGACACAGCAGCACCCGCAGCGGGCTGCCAGCAGCTGGTTGTTGCTTCCCTGTGTGTCTGGGCAGGGCAATGCAGAAAATCCTACAGGAAAGGAGAGCACAGGGAGTCTTGCCACGTCTTCCGGAGCTGGGAGGTGTAGAGGAGCAGACCTCAAACCCACATCCTGCTCGGCTGCCCCGTCTCCCGCGGGCGCCAAAGGCAGCCTGTTCGTGACCCTGCAAGTTAGGCTGGCAGGTTTTGTTGGTGAAAGGGTGGTCTTGTTGCTCAAATACGTATTTCATTCCTGAGCAAATTGAGCATGTACTACATCTCAAGCTTTTTTTATTGATTGTGATAGAAGTTAATCCATTTGTTAAGTGATGTTTTTAACAGATTTGTCTCCTTCATTGGTAATGAGAATTCACTCTTCTTGCAAAAGCAAAATTATTTTGCATTTTAATTTGAATGTTCTCTGTAAAATTTCAAACAGTTTGTATTCTTGGAAAGACCAAACTTTCTCAAGTAAAAAGTATTTTTTCTTCATAAACATAGTGGTAGGAAGAGATCCCTGATACATGGCTTTGTTAGCAGAAGAATGGTAACCTTGAGATCTTTTCATTGTTTGTGAGATTTCCCAGTTTCCTAAGTAAAATACAAAGAAAACACAGAATCACAGGGCAAATATAAAAGAATGACATTCTTTACTGCCCATTGTTTTTACCTTTGAGTTAGCAGTGGCCTTCAGCTCCCTACTGGGATACAGTGGAAACTTGGAGGCCCCATCTTAACTTGCCACTAAAAGAAAATGTATTTCAAAAATTACATACTTACCATGATTTTTCCATCTTTAGATTTGTGATACTCTCATGTTTAGCAAGATTAATCAGAGAAATAAGCTCAAACAGGGCTCAACCATGTGAGTTTAAGGATCTTGTCTGAAACAATCTGTGCATGTATTTTATTTGAAGTACAGCAAAAGAAGCTCAATCTGCCTCAAATACAATCTTGCAGTATCCAGGAGTAGATGCACTATCCGCACCATCAGATATAAGATGATTCTTGTTCATACTTAATTAACAAGATTGCTTCTCTCTGATGTTTATGTGCAGAAATCTATCTCTGGAAGTGAAGTTTGAGGCTTTAATTCCAGGTTTTTAAATGCACTGCATGTTTGTGTGGCAGGTGGAGGGATCAATACCTTTGTTCAGCCATAAAGTCCAAGTTTGCCTCTGTGCAATTCTTCCTTTGCTAATACTGTCTAGTTTTTTTCAGGTTTAAAGACTTTTTTTTACTTCTATAAAAGTTTGGTGAGAAATTTTGCAAATGGTTGAGGCCACCCACGTGTATTACTTGGTAACTTGAAGCGGAAGGAATTTCCCCGTTATGTTATTGCTGTTTAGTTGTCCCATAAAGGTGCCCTTTTCCATTAGCTGGATTGTGCTGGTCAATAACTTGGGCCTGGGGTAAATCGTGGGAGAGTAAGGATGCACGGACTGGAGTCCAGGGAAGCATTGCCATTTGCTTAAGGGGAGATGGCTCTGGGATTGCTGGCAAGAATGATGTTTTATTTTTTTTAAAGCAAAATGAAGAAATACTTCAAAAATACCAAAGAGTCTTATTGGATGTCCAAATTCTGTCCAAAGTCCTATCCTTCAACCTCATTAAAATCTGTGTGCTTGAGGGGTGTATGTGAGTCAGAACTTGGACTGCTTTGTTTACCTCTCACTTCTGTAGAAAAAAGCTCCCTGTTGGATGCAGGATTTGAAAATCAAAATAGCGGCAATAAGGTATTAAGGACTAAGTTATTTTCTGTCCTTTCAGAAGGACATCAGCTTAACTCTAGGCAAATTCTTGACTGTGCTGAAATTAGGGGCAAAGTTGCTCCAGTTTTCAGGATGGGCAGGATTTGCACTTTGGGCTGTGAGTAGAATTTCTGTGAGCTCTATTTAGTGCAACTGGTTTTTGGTCCTTACAGATAGGTCCTGTGTTTTTTTAATTGCTGGATCCATAATATTATGAAAGAAAATCTACCAATAACAGATATTCTTATCTGTCTAATGACAAGAGTAGTGGGATGGTAAATAGATGTGTGTTTTTTTTGTTTTTTTTCTCTCAGCCTCATATGTCAACAAAAGTTGTTGTCAAGCAGGATGCAAGTAAAGAATACAGATTGCTGTGGCTTTAGGTCATAAATTTAGTGTGCCAGTCTATTGCCATTCTTGAGTGGTGTTGCTCAAAGTTTTTTTTTTTTTAATAAACTTGTGTTTCTGGGAGTTTGAAAAAAATATATATTTTGTGTGTGTGTGACCATATCCATGTAGTTTTCCACTTATACCTGGAGTGTTTTGGGATATATTGCGTTGCCTGGTGTTTAGCAGTTACAGATGATGGAGCAGAGAGGCCCAGGTTAGAGGTACTGAACTGAAATCAGAGGACCTGGACTGTACTGGTTGCTGTGCGTCACCTTTGGGCAGCTCACTGTACACCTCTGCTTACATATTAATTGTGTGTCATAGGGTATCGAGGCTGTTGTGTATTTGGGAACATCAGAGTTGCTCTCAGGCCAAGCGCATGTCTGTCTAATGCAACACTTTGCCTCTAACTGTGGTTAGCAAAGTGTGCTTTGGAGAAACATGCAAGCAACCTATTTAAAGCTACAAAAATGAGAAGAGCTTTTCATGTTCCTCTTCTGGATTTAGTCTGGACATACTGATTTACATGTAATTTTTCACAGTTTTGGCATGCAATATCATATTTTAGTTGTATCTCCCTAAGGCTTGGCTGTAAGTAGACATATACAATAAAAAAAATAAAAAATGTCTTTTGAGTGGAATTTTTAACTGGAGGAATAATTTACAAAGCCTATTATACTGTGTTAGAGAATACTACTTAGCCCTGATGTGCCATCAGTGGGAGAACACATATTTGATTCTGCAAACATTGTTTTGGGGACCACAAACAGCTGATAAAGGTGTTCAAAAGAAAACAAGCCAAGTATGGGTTTGCATTTTGAGGAAGATGTTCATAACCACAGAAGCTTTTTTCATGCATGAAGGGAATATTCTGCAGAAGAAAGGCTGAGGGTAGCATTTCTATTTTAGTGGTACGAAAAGTTTCTGAATGCAGGTAAAGGAGGCTTTGCAAACCCAAACAGCTCCTGTTTTGTCAGGGACTGCAGAGAGGAGGAAGAGCAAGTCCTATGAACTCAAACCTGCTTCATGCTTCCACTGATTGTGCTGTACCTTCTAATTGATTAGAATTTGTTTTCTTCTCTTTTGCTGTGGAAATGACCACCATTCTGCAGAGTTTCAGATAAAAGAGCTGTTCTGCTTATGCTGTCACTTAGCTGTGTTATCACATACTGTCACTTCTGGAAATGATGAGTCTTGTTCGTTGTTGTTTAATGCCTTGAAAGTGAGATGTGTCACTAGAGCAGTGGAGGTGCTGTCAGTCACAACCTTTAAACCCACCAGGAAGAATGAGACTTTCCTCCCTGTCCCGTGAATCATGTGGCTGACATTTTGCCTTTACCAAGCTTTATTTTGGGGCAGCTATTTATTTTGTTGGAGCAGCTTGTATTTTCTGAAATATTATGGCTTATTACAGCTTTTTTAAAATTACTGTTGTAGAAAGGTAGCTTGTTTGGAGCCACGTTTCCTTCCAAAAAACCAGTATAGCCTCATAGCACCCTGCTTTTGACAACAGTACTGAGAAGCAAGACCATCTTTCTGGGGAGGAGAGAAATTCAGCTCGTATGACCCTTGTTGATAATAATAGAAAAGAAAGGATTAATTCAAAAAAAATGTCTGAGTGTTAAGGGAAGCTCCTATTGTATGTGGTGGAAGTTTCATTTGTGCTGCTGTCACCAGCTAAAACTGTTCCGTGAGGCAGCTGATGCGTCCCTGTCCCCCTTGGCATTGGCAGGAGAGAAGTGCTTGTTCCTGAGGGACTGGCGGGAGTTTCAGCATGTTGCATTGGTAACTAGTAAAAATGGAATTTGGGAGGCATTTTTTACTCTTCATTCCTATAGATAAATATTTATGTACCAGTTTGTGACTTTTTCCTGAAAAAAAAACATAAATTTGCTGTCACTGTTTATACATTTATAGCGTTTTTGTTAGATTTAATTTTTGGTAGTAGTGCAAAACTTCAGTGTTGTGGAGCGGGCATGGGGAGGAGGCAGCCAGCCCTACCCAGGGATTGGAGTAAGTCTAGGGGAGGTCTATGGGTTTGCTAATCCCTGGGTTTAGCCCCAAGTCACCGTGTGACCAGGGAAACTTGCCAGGCACCAGGTTTTCAGAGGAGCAAGATTTAGTTCAGATTTTCAAAAGAGCTCAACTTGTTGTGAAATGCTTACAGTGAGATTAATGTCTGGACTGTCCAAAGAGTGTGCTCTTATTTGGCCACTCCAGCTGAAAGGGCTGCTTTGGGGGGTTAGGCAGCTCTGAAGCTTTAGCCCAACTTCCTCTGGGCTGTCTGATTTCTGAGGGCTGTTCCAAAGCTTGCTTGTGCCCCTTTGGCACCGTGAACTTTCTTCTGTTGAACTCTGCTAGGATTACAGGACGTAGTTCATGGGTCAAATTTTGCTTCATGGAGTAAGTTTGCTCTGTTGTTACACAAAGAGCAGCCTAGTGAAGCTTGGGGACTGTGGAAGTGAAATACCCATTACAAAGTCAGTAAAAAGAGGCTTTTCCCTGCTTTTCTGCTGTGAGGCTTCAGGCTGCAAATGGAAGTTGCAGGCTCTAGGTGTTCAGATATAGCTGTCATGTTCAGCTCTATGTACAGAAGTTATTTGGATTAGTAGGTCCTTGCCCTGATATATTGCACCAATCTATTGCTGCCTGCTAAATTTAGCTGTGAGGTCAGGAATAGAGACCAGTGCAGAACGCGAGTGAGGGGTCCAGCACTCGACTTGGAGGTCCTGGCAGCACGTGATTTTGCTTCTAGGTTGCAGGAGCCTCGGTTGTCTCTGCAGGGAGAACACAGAGCAGGGGCTCCTCTGACTTTCCAGGCGTTTTGTGTATTTTCTGTGTTTACATAAGGACTCCACTGGTGGGGGATACTTTTCAGAGCAGAACTGTGACGAGGCATCTTTACCTAGTCATGGAAGAGTGGTATTAATTTGCCCTAGAAGTTTGAGAACCCTAAGTTTTTCCCTAGTTAGCTGGTGCAGAGACACTGTCTCAATGTGTGTTTAGCAATGAGGCTGGGCGGTCTCTTGCCCCTTGCCCCTTCTCCACAGCTGACCTGCAAGGAAGACCTGTTATCCCCCTTGAGGAAATCTGATCCTCCTTGTCTCTGGCTCCTTATGTGTTTTCCCCAGCTGACTGATTAGAGAAATACCCAGCTGCATCTACGGATTAGGCTTTACTGCAACAGTACTATCCCATTTCAGGGTGAATGCACCAAGGAAGCGCCTTCTGTTGATCATGGGGATCTTTAAAAGCTTGAGTGATACTCGCTTCATGCTGCTTTATAAGAGTTTCAAGGATCTCAGTACCTCATTCTATTTTTTTTTCTCTTTTCATTTTGTAGACAGGTGGATGTGAGTGAAGGTCTTGGCATTTTTTTCATCTTTTCTAATATAAGAGGGTCTGGTCCCAAGCCATCAAGTAGAAATCTTAAGAGATTCTCCTGAAGGAGGGATCTTCACAGCTCATTCTGAGATAGTTTAATGATTTCAAGGTAAACAAAGCTTTTTTTCCTGGAGAGGGAGAAGCATGACAGGGGACTGCCAGGATGGGGGGTTTGCAGCTGGAATAGCACTGCATTCCTGCTGTTGTTTGGTGCTGCAAAAGGTCTTTGTATCCTTAAGAGTCCAACTCATGTTTGGGAAACCTTGACCTCTGTACTGAGGAATGAACTGAGGCCAGTGATTAATGGTTTGTTTACACACAGGTTCTTAAGCTCAAATTAATTGATGGCTATAACTCAGTTTGGTTACTACAGATATTTTTGTTCTGGAACAGATATGAACAGACTGTCCAGAGGAATATGTACAAGATGTTTTCCAGTAAGCTAGCAGTTAATTTAAATAAAAATCAGAATGCAAAATAGATATACTCCTAAAGTTTTTATCTGGCTTGGGCAAGGTCCTTAACTTGTGCTAACCTAGTGTAAGATACAGGAAACACAGTGGTATGGGTTGAAGTGCCTTTTTTCAAAGCCATGAACAACAGCAAGGACGAGACTGGTTCTGTTCCATCTTGCATATGTTTAGGTCCTATAGAGCAGCGTGGTGTTCTTGATGATCTCTGAAGTGTTCTGTCTTCACCTGCGTAGGACGAGCCTCTCACGTCATGGCTATCGTGTCAGTGTGCCCATCTGCATAACTCAGCAGAGTGATGGAAGTTTGGATCTGCACAAAAGGTTTCCTGAGCAGCTCTCCATCCTCACTCCAAATCATGCATTTCTTTCCAGAGGTCAAGATACCAATCGGAAGCGATTGCTGGCTGTTCGAATGCTTATGCTTCTTAACTCTCTCAAACTAGAAGAAAGTATGATACTCCCAGGCAAGCTGAGATAACCAGGGGCTTAAGACACTTTGTGAAGCAGAATTTTCCTTCATCACATGAACTCTTAATTTCTTGGTTCAGAAAAATACAAAGCAGTTTGCTACAGTGCATAGCTGGGTGCTTTAGAGCCTGTGCTTTCACACAAAATTTTTAAAAGATGACTGTTAACTAAACTTGGCTTAATTAAGTTGACAATTTCACAGATACTTTGAACAGCTCATTAACTGCAAGCTACAGCTTCTCTGCAGCCAAGCTTGGCAATATATTATACAGGGAACCTGCTGACAGGAGGATACAACTTCCAACTCATGCTTCACAAGAGCAAATTTATTACTGCAGTCCTGTTTCTTCTAAAACGAGTTAAGGCCTCCTTTAATAGATATTAAAAATACTTTGGTCTGCAGTGTGGCTCTGTGTAGTGCTGTGAAGTGTAGATGCTACTTTGCAAGTTAGAGCCAATGCTGTTTTTTATAAGCTGTCAAGCAATTTTGAGTGAGGACAGTGGCCATGGCAGGGTTTCATGGATTGCAGCTCCTGTGTGAGAGTGCTAAGAGATCTACATTTTTTTAGACTTCTTTTTAATAATTACACATATGCCCTCCTAGCTATTTGGCTCACTTAGAGAATGTTCATTTTTATCTGTTTTCTTTATAAATCTGGTTTGTTCTTATACATTTTCTCTCTGTGCTCTGAGAGTACAGAAAATTCAAAATTCAATGTTGCTGAGAGGTGGTGCAAGACCTGCTGAAGGTGATGAGGATTGATGGTTCCAGTTTAGCTGGATTTGTTCAGCTTGGCCTTGGAGAATGAGTACGTGTTCTCTTGGAGAAGTGGGCTGTCCTCTATCTCCTGCTGTCCATGACCCTACTCTCGAAGATCTCATCAGATACATTACCAAAACACGTACCTAGGGCCTTTGGTGATCAGGTGTCCCCTGTGCTGATAGCATCATGGTCTGTTCTGTGCACTTCTGATTTCTTACTGTCATAGCATAAAAGCGCTACACTGATGTGCTTGTGTCAGTAGAGTTTATGCTGTTTGAGGGTATTAATAAAATGATATAACTTCTTCCACAATGTTTTTTTTTTCAGTGTTTTTAACTTGTGGAATTATACTTAAAAAAAACCATTTCTCATTTAGGCAAACCCTTGATACAGATGAGGCCAGGACTGTACTAGGACTGTGGAAGTGACATGAAGTTGGTACAGAGGACAGAGCCCTTTTCCTCCTTTTCTCCTGTCACCCTTTGGACTGCAGTAGGTTATGGCAGCTGATGTTAATGGACCACTGGGCCGGCTGAAGGAGGCCAAGCTCCTTTGCAGCAAGAATGTGAGAGCTTTGAAGAAATCTAGTGCTCTGAATGCTGCTGTCACTGCAACACATCGTACAGGTGCTTTTCTGGCGATTTTTCCCTGTTTGACCAACTAGACCTAACAGGAAATAGTTTTGCCAAGGTATGAAGTGTAAATGTAGTGACTTGCAAGGAAAGGCTGCTCTTTTCAGCAAAGCTCTGGGGGCTCAAGCAGGCAGGAGAACAAACAGGAGCGCAGTCCTTGAGTGGGGACAGCAAAGGGCTCGTTCATGGCTGTTGTCCTCTGGTGCTGGGTTTGTGCCTTCAACTGCAGGACACTTGCTCTTCAGAGCTTGCTTTGACTATGTGGCTGTTCACCCTGCAACTGCAGGTTATTGAGGAAAAGTTGAACTCTCAGTTGATTTAATTGCATTGTCAAGTACCCTGTGTGACATTAATAATTAGCTCTATGCTAGATCTGTATGTTGAGTATGGGACAAATTATAATCATACACAACGTATCAATTTACCAGTTAGGACTTGGTGACAATTTGGTCAATTTGGATTTTTTTTTAAAGGCGTACTTTTGTTGGGTTAAGGTCTACAAGTGAGAGAAATTTTCTGTTACGAAGAAGCACAGTTAGTAAACAGAAGTCTCCCTGAATTTCCTTATTTAGTACACAGAATATACTGCTAATCATCAATAACTCTTAAAATGCCATTGCTAATAGATCAATCTAATAGTAGAGGAGTATTTACCTAGATGCATACACAAGATCAAATAAACCAAAAAATTAAGTTTTCTCTAACTTCAGCTGAAAACCAGTAAACTTATTTCTAGACTGTCATCTGAGAAAATGTTTTTCATCATCTTGCAGAATTGCGATGTTTTTCTATGCTTAAAAATGTTTTCCTTGCTGGCTTTTTAAATTGTAGGTATAGTCTCATCTTTAACCAAAATAAGTAACATATTGTGGGAGATAATTGTGTTACGTTTTTCATAGCACAAAACATAAATAATCAGTTCATGTGTAAATCACTTAATTATAGTTTATGCATATGAGTTTTAGTTATTTAAATATGAATGGAGACTGTCATAAATGACATTAAGCATGGACTGCTAGTTCTGTGTGATTCAGCTTGTGCTGACAGATTTCATAACGTGGTTTAAAAGGTATTTGTTTGCTAAGTTAAACATTTTCCTTCTATTTTTGTAAACACATCAGTTCATATGGATACTTGTTGCGAAAAGAGGAATCACTGCACCAGTAGTTTGATCAAATTTAATTTGATCCAAAATGGAAAATGGGAGTTAGGTGCCATACATCTGTGGCCCAGCAATGATGGCTTTCACCTGTGTTAAGCTGCAGATTGGAGGTAGATTGTTGGGACCTTTTAGAAATTATTGTTTCCATGTTGGGAAATTGTTTTCCCACTTATTGGGAGTTGTGAAATGCTTTCCCAAAGTATTAATGCCCAGCTAGTTTTGTGGCATCTTTCTTTTCAACAAGCACAGGGAAAATAGTTCTCTCCCTGTGATGCACTCCAAATAGTAGCCATCATTTCCACTTTTTAAAGAAAATATCATGTTTATTGTTTCTGCTATTTTACATCTTTAAATAACCTCAGAGCTTTTCTTACAGCTGTGTGTTACTAGCTGCTCTCAGCTGCCCTTTTCCTGTCCACTCTGGCCCCCCTAACACCTGCAGGATGGTCTGCAATGAGGCAGTGGGCTGTGGATCTGGGGCGCTGTGTCAGGTGGGCGCCGTGGATGTCCCCACGTGGCAGAGCGGGGCTCACTGACCCCTGCCCGCGTGGGCAGCTCGGCAGTAAGCAAACCTTTCAGCCTGCTTGTGGGTAACTGTGTGTCATGATGGGAATGGGAATACCTAGCATGGCTTACCAGCAGATTGCTGTTAATGTGACAGCCAGCCCTGGAAATGACAGACAAGTATAGAATAACATCAATTCATATAAATTTTTTATGGTGCCATGACAAAGTCTGTAAAGTTAGGCTTAGCCCAGAGATGTGCTGCTATGATGAGTATAGTATCGTTACCTGGACTGGCTATAGATTAACATGTCATTGAGCTCTTCGTTGAATCAGCAGTCATGTTTTTACACTTCATGGTCTTCTTGCTCAGTCTGTGGAACGTAAACTTGAAATCTGATTTATTGTCCATAATTTATGTTTTCTTTGCCTTTTTTATAGTTTTTTTTATAGCCAAAACGCCTTGCCCTCCATAAACATTAGTCTGTTAAATATTTGAAGCTCATGACAAGGTTGTTCCATAGGTGCTGCGTTTGCTGGCACTTGCTGGGCAAACACCCTGCAGCCAGAAAGCAGGCTGGCCCAGGCTCTGCTGCGCCAAGTCCTCACGGGCCCCAGCATCAAGAGTCCCCGGTCTGTTCTTGTGTCACTTGCACGATGTTGTTTCGCATCTGGAGTACAGACATCAACATTTCATTGCTTGTTTAAAAAAAAAAAAACTTTTCTTCTCAGAAAAAGCAATTGCTTGATTCTGACTGCTGTCATTGAAATAGTGGCTTTTTAGGGCCAATAAACAGAAGTTTCTAAACTTTCCAGCACCTTCCCAGGCAAATGCAAAGATCATAGCATTAAAAATTCCCAGCAGCAAAAGGAAGCTCATTTTGTGATGGCAAACATGGCAGATAAACGAAGAGTCTTCTCTGGGAAAGGCCTTCAGTACCATTCAGTGACTGCTTTATAACCACTAAATTCTTCTTTAAAAATCCTTGGGATTGATCACATTGTGCCTTGGCAGAAATTTTGGGGCTATAGAATGATGTTTTAGTTAGTAACTTGTCAGTTTGCTTTGCTCAGGCAGGAAGATAAGATGGTCAAACAGAAAAATGTTAACTTTGAATGATGTATACTGGTCAGTCAAGGCCAGCGTGTAGCTTGTCTGCTTTGTGAAAGATAAGCAACTGCACTGCAAGGACTGCATGTGTTTGTTAGTTTAAAAATCCTCATTAGCTTTGTCTAATTTAAAGATTTTCTTTTTTTCCTGAATTTAAAGGAGTTTTATTCTGTGGCTAGAGCTGTGGTTATTTTTCTTCTTTTTATTTTCTGAATGCAAATGGTATCCAATCTTGCTGAAGAAAAGTGTTGATCAAAGACATAATTAATGAGTTATTTTTAAAAAGTGGGGAAAATACATTTAAGATATTTGAAAACTGTTTCACATTGCATTAGCTTGAGGATTCACATGTCATTGCTTGTGTTTAGGAACAACAGGCTGCACCTGCAAATACAGTATATCTGCTCAGCTGAGTAAATGCTGTTCTTGTGAGTCATTTGGGAGGCCAGACAGGTAAGTGATGTTGATGGAGGAAGGCAGGCTAAGAAGAACAAGTGATGACACTTTCTGTGTCTGTGGCAGTGTGGAGTGCATAGTCTGTGTGATCTTTATAATAGTTTTTGATAACCGGTCCAAAAAAAATGGAGAGAACTGCATTAGCACTAACAACAACAACAAAAAAATCCCATTTTAGGATGCAGCGTCACTGAGGCAGGGATAATGTTCTCCTGCGTGTTTATAGAGCTGCTGTGTGTTTCAGTGCTGATATGGTACAAATAATAAGAGTTGATGATCTTGGGAGATAAATTCTCCTTTAATTCTCTCTCTGTAAAGATATGTCTTTTTATTTTTTAGACCTATATTCATTTATGTTTAAAAGTGTAAGAGCTGCACATGCAATTAGACATAACCCAGTTTGCTGCAGTCCCTGGCTGGTGTCAGGAGGACAAATGCAGTCCTCCTGGGAGGTGGGTGTCATTAGACAGGGAAACGGAGCTACCTCAGCAGCTTGGTTTATCTGTTTCTAGAAAGGTCTCAACAGCATTATAGCAGTATGGTCTAAGTTAGTAGTTTAACATCTCAATTTATAAAAAATTGTTTATTTATTGTTCTTAGCTGAATGGGCAATGGCGATGTATGTCCTGAGAAAGCAGCCCCAAAGCTCTGGGTGTGGGTGCTTCATTGCTGAGTTGCCCTGAGAATGGCCTAATGCCCTAGGAAAAAATGTTGCTTATTTAGCTTTTAAATGATTAAATTGGGATGAACTTGGATATGTAAAAGGTGATTATGTTGTTCTTTATTCAGCTCAGCTGGATGCTGCATAGAGATTAAATAACTGTTTTCCGGGCTGTAGAAAAAAGCGAACACAAGGAAGCATGAGAGGTGTGTGTGTCACATTGGGGTGCGGGGGACCTTCTTTTTCATGTGAGATGCTTTTTACGATTTAATCATTCTTCCTATGAACCAGTAAAAACACACAAAAAAAAACCCCAAAAAACCTGTGGATTTCTAAAGGGCAGAAGTACAGTAATAATATGCAGAGGGAAAGTAAATGAGTTTAGACTGAACAGACCAGCCTTGGTCTCGGGCATACGAGAGCTGTGCAAGCAGCAAGACTTGTTTGTGCAGACTACGGGGATACAGCTGTCCTATCCCCAGGACCTGAGCAAACTGAAGTCAGAGCTACCTTGGATGCTGCCTGCTCCTCATCCTGCTGTGCGGATACCCTCACAAGAACCTGGGCAGAACAAGCTGTTAATAAGATGAAAGGAGGAGCTCAAAGCCCCCCTTTTCATTCAGTGCAATTTGGACAAGGGCTCTGTGAAGCAGAACAAAAGGAGGTGACCTGAGGGCTGGCAAGGTGTTGGAGTTGGTCCCTGGCAATGCAGAAGCAGAGACTGTCCATACAATTCCTGGCAGACACACTTCAAACCTGAAAGGCCGAGGAGTGTGATTTGTGGACTCCTGCAGGGAGGTGAACAAGGCCCTAAGGCAAAGGGTTCTTTCTGTGCATGCAGTTTTTAGTTTTGCACATTAGGGAAAAACTGGCTCAAGCTGAGCAGCGGCAGAGACGAGAGCAGAGCTGGGCAGGGATTCGGCGCTCCAGGAAGCTGCATACCTTTTCCTATGTGTCCCTTATATTTCTGATTGATGCTATATGCTTTTGGCAAACCTCAGTGCTGCTGGGAGCTCTACAGCCTTCTGCAGCTGCCCTTTCCAGGTGCACGGGCAGGTGGAGTCCGGAGGCCCGCGGAAAGCAAGGCTGCCCAGAGCCCTTGCCACGAGTGCCGCTGTCAAACGACAGCCGGAGGCTCCACACTTGTTCTCCCTTGATCACATTTGGATAAAACTTTGCTTAGTTTACAGGTCAAAAGATTTTTTTTTTTTTTTTAACAGCCTGTATTTCAAGCGCTCACATTTGCATTTGACAATGAAGCTGTTTTCTGCCTGAATCTTACCTCATTGCCAGTAATAAAAATTCCAGCTCGCTCAGCCATGGTTATTACTGGTTTTGCAGAGCTGGCAGTAGTAAAAGCTTGTTTGTGTCAGCCAAGCTAGCAGATTGAGTCTAAGAGATGACCAAAACAAGAGATGTATAGGAATGTGTGTGGTGTGGTGTGTGTGCTTTGTTGTTGTTGTTGATGGCTTACCTGGGACCAAAGGTTACAGAACCAAGTAAGTGCCTATGTTCCTGTCAACCTTTCTCCACTCCCTTGTTCAGGTAAAGGAAGATAGATCTTCTTTTGGAAGTATTGATGAGCCTTATACAATTTGCTAGGTATGATTGGTGATTGTGACAAAAATATTCTGTGTTATAGGGCATATTTCTCTCTGTTTTCTCTGTTTAATACCAACATTTGATCTCTGAAATTAAACCCTACATTATCAAAAATTTTTTTTCTCAAAGAATTTTAAAAGCTCTCCTTAAATGCTAATGGAATCCGTTCTTCTTGTAGATCCTCTAGGTTTTTATTGTTTTTGCCTTACTACAGTGGCCTCATGCAATTTCTGTTGTGATTTATTCCTTTGTAGAAGTGACAATTTTGAAAAAGAGGAAATCTTTTTTTAAAAAAAAGGCAAAATACATCCACATAATTTTTGTGTTTACCTTGCAGTCTGTCACAAGAATTAACTGTCTTCACAGTCTCCCGTTGTGTGTCATTTTTTTTGCTGTTACAGAGATTATATCAACATACAAATGCCCCTTTGAAGTAGGAAAGTAATATCAAAATCTTTTATGCAACAATCTTGTTAACAAGAATTTGTTATCTTCCTTCCTTTCACTGTTAACTTTCGGATGTGCACAAGGCACATATATTATAAAACAGTATCAAAATTCATGGCTTGAGATAGTGTCTTTGAAGATACGTATCAGTTGTGGAGAAGGATTTAGCCACATTAAAGTGATGCTGCCCGCCCTTGGTAGTTACCTTCATCTTCTGGTTGAGAGCGTTTGTCTGTGCAAGGTTTTTCCAGCCATTGACAAAGTTCCTTGGCTGTTTAGTGCTTATTCCCGCTCATAGTGCAGCAGAAAGCATGGGAATTAACCATGCCAACCAATGCAAAAGTAGTGCCTGTGCATCCTATGTTGCTTATGATTTTGAAAATAAATTGCTATTAGCAATGGGAGCAAGTTTTAATGGGGGAAAAAATGTACAAACAGGAAAGATGACTATAATTTCTCACCATCTCTGAATCCCCGTGCCAAAGCTGGCTGCGCTTCTGTTCAGCGGTGGCACCGGGGTAGATGTTGGAAGCTCTTACAGTAGACCTGGGAGCACAGCCTGCAGTGTGTGGTATCTGATGCTGGTGTTTTGTTCAGTGATAAATGATTTCTGCTCGTACTGCGGGAGAAGGCACAGAGCCTTCCAGGAGGTCCCTAGTTTGGTTTCACTGTAGGCTAAAAGGCGTGGAGGGGACATCCTGCAAATGTGGCCTCTTGTTTTCAAATATAACTGGTGTCTGTATTCTGCACATTACCCTCACAGTGCTGAAATCTGCAGTATCTTTGTTTAGCAAAGCAAGGGCTTCCAAGGTGCAGTGCAGTTTTTGGTGGAGCTGGTGCCTGGTCCCAGCTGAGGGTGGTTCCAGTGAGTGTCTCCATTGCTCACGGATGATCAGTGTCTTTTGGGTCATGTTTCCTAACTTATTTCTTCCCCTATAACCCAGTGTAAAGGGTCTTTAGTAGCTGCATGTAGCCTGCCCTCCATGATGTAACTTATGGAGAGCAGTGTCTGAAATGTCCAGGTAGTTTAGACTAAAATGTTGCGGGAACAGATGAGATGATGTAAATTTCTGACATGAGCAGGATTTTGGCTTGCTGTCGAGATGCTGTTTGGTTGGGGTCTCCTGAGAAGCCAATGAAGGTTTCTGAGATAAACTTGAGTAACGTGTTTCAGTGGCTGCTAAGTATTTATCACTTGGAGTGTCTAACCCATTTAGCCTCTAGCTTTGTCAGACACCAATGTATTTATTGTTTTGGAGTCAATGTATCCATTAATTAGTGATTCTGCTAATAGTCATTTGAGGGTTAAACTGGTCCCAAAGGGTTATTTCCAGTGTTGTTTTTCTTCTGGTCTTTCTCCTCTCCAGTGTATTTGTTCTGCTAAGAACCTGTCTCAGCTCCTTGTGGGATGGATGTCCTGCCTCCATGGACACCACTGGTTCTGCTTTGTTGCAAGGACTGCCGTGTCCAGCAGAAGCCACAGCCTGCAGCGAGGAGGTAAATGGAGACAGGAACTTACCTGTGGAAGGAGCCTGGTGCTGAACTGGCTCTAAAACCATTTCCCAACTGCCTGCTGCTGCATCCAGCGGTGTCTCTCGATTTGGAGCAGGAAGCATCATTGGGAGATTATGTTGCCTCTGAAGTCTGGACTGGAGAGGTGGTTAGTCTTTGCTGGTGATCTTAAGCCCTGGACAGATGAATAGTGAGCACAGGAACATAAACAAAACCAAATTAGACACTGCCAGTTTGAGGTTTTCCCCTCTGTGGGGCCCTTGTGGTTCCTGGGCTCACGCTGTGAATCAAGGCGACTGTTGCCACAGTGATCTCTGAACCAATGGCAAGTGCGCAGTTCCCTGGGCTCGGCGTGGCGATTGCCCCAGGTTTGGCAGGGGATCAGGATTTGCTGCGATCCTGCCAGCACTGCTAGTTTTCTTGCTAACTTATCAACCTAGAAGTGTCTTTTTTTGAAGTTACGCGGGAGATAATTTTTTTCCTTTCTCTTCCTTGGACCGAATGTGTTCCTGTGCCAGGTATCAAGTGTTGTGATGGCTAGTGTGACTTTTCTCTTTCCCTAAGAAGCCCACACAAACAGGTTTTGCACTGCACAGTCTTCCTTTTATAGTCTGTTACACACAGAGGCCCTTTCAGTTTACATTTGTCCCTTTCCTCACAGTGAAGATTATTACTTCTGCCTTTTTTCTCTAATCTGTTTGTTTATTCCCATATATTTCTGGTATGATTTAGCTAGAGCTGAGAGTTCAGTGAAACCTCCTGGCACAGGCTGCTTTGTGCTTCTGTGCACACTGTCCCTCATGACACTCCATTTCCTGCTACCCTTCCTTTGGAAAATGGGTCTTTCAGCCATCACATTGATGCTCTTGGTGTAATCCAAACATAGAGAAGTAGAGGACATTGAAAACACAGGCATGTTTTCAAAGCGCTGCTGTACCTTAGGTAAGTGTAGGAATGTCCACACTGCTAATGTTGAATGCCTAGGATGTCTCGATTTTGTTAGAATTAGGATCATCTGCAGCAAAGTGAAAGAAGGCTGATGGCTAACTTGTGTCTTCAGAAAAACAGTAGTCGTCGTGGCTCCAAAGTTATCTGAAACTTAGAGTGAAAGCCAACTGCCCTGGCAAACTCATTGATCAAATGGTGCTGAGCTCTAGGTCATGAGAGAAGATGGTTTTGCTAAATTAAAGTTTCTTTGGTGTTTCTGGTCATAGACATAAACATGTCTCTTGAGCCATTAAAGAAGAAAGAAAAAAAGAATAGTTAGTGCTCCTAAAGAATGCACACTGAGGACATGAAGGCTGTTTTATGGCCCTTACGGACTGCGCGAACTCGTGTAGGTTGAGCTCCTTGTTTGTGTACGTGGCTGAGGGCATGAGCCCTCTGCCCGAGACTGTCGTCTCTGTCAGTCACTTGGGGATCGCACGAAAGGGCCTCCTGCAGCCAAGGCCGCTTCCCAAAGCCCCCGGCGGGATGGGGTGCAGCCAAGATATGTGCCCTTGGGAGACAGGGAAACCATAGCCGCTTGTGAAAAACACGGTGCTCTGCCTTTCCATAAACCAAGTAGAGCAAAGGAGTCTGCAAATTTGGCATGTTTTGGCCAAGAAACTGACTTTTTTTTTCTGATGCAACAAGATAGAAATTAGTAATAGGCCTGCGATTTAAAGCAAAGTGTTCCTTAAGCTAAATGGTTTGAGAAATATTTTATACTTAAAAAAAAAAAAAAAGAAAAAAAAACTTCCCAAACATTCAGCATTAGCAAGGATTAAACCAGATTAATTCTGATAAAATGCTGAGGTGTTTTTGTGTCTAAACTAAGAATGATCAGCATCCCTCTATGTGAGTATACATTTGTTTTCCCCTGTCTTATTGGAAAAGGAGATTTTGAACAGCAGTGCCTCAGTCTGGCTTTATGCAGATAAGCTGCAGTGCAGATAACTTATTTGCATTGTTTTAAAGCTCCTGATACATGGAAACAGGAGTGTCCAGAAAATCTCCATGCTCAGAAACATAGAAAGGTGGCAGCAGGAGAGGGCCCAGGGCAGGAGGGAGGCTGTGCGGGAGCAGGAGCTGCCAGCGCTTTGGCTAAACTCACCTCGTGTCCCCTCAACAACGGGCTGAATCACAGGCTTGCTGGAGAGCTGAGGTTTCATGCGGGCAGGCATGGAAATAGCCCTGCGAGTGCTGCATGGTGCCATCGGGAAGCGTGGGGGCTCAGCCCTGACTGGGAGCGACTCTGGGGGGTCGCAGGGAAGGGGGGCGTGAGGGAACCAGGCTGGTTGGACTTGCGGGTGCTCCCTGTGGCAGAGGCCCCGGCTAGGTGGTCGCTCAGCTGCAGAACGAGGCAGGCGGGAGCTGCCACAAAGTGCCTTGTTTTCCTTAATAGATAAGAAGTTGTCCTGAAAAGAAGTTATCTGTCTCTACAGATAAGCATTGGAGTACTAAAGGTAATTTTAATTTATACAGCAGCAATTACATATAAAGACAAAGATTAAGTACTTGAAAATAGTATAATTTATTGAACTTTCTCCAGGGCCAGTAAGTTTTTCATTTATCTGGTTAGAGGTAGATGCTCAAAGGCAGTGTTATTTTTATTGGAGTATGAAATCAGGGACAGAAGCAAATGCTACCTGGATGAGAAGACCATTTCTGAATTCCTTTTCATTTCTTTGCATATTTCTCTCCCCGGTCATTTACTGCATGTTTTTCTGTTGTATAACATTAAATATCTCTAGTTAAACTTGGGTAGCTTTTTAGCAAGAATTGGAGTGGTTGAATGTCTTGCTTTTTCAGGACAGTGCTTTCTGGCACATTTTTTTTTATTACTCATCTTCTGAACTGTCAGCAAGGAAGATTTAAGAACTTTCAGTTAAGTGACTGACTTTCTATAAACACTGCAGCTATCCAGCTGAATATGTAATATAAGACTTGTTGGTGCTTTGTAACCGAGTCTCAGACTGCTTATTTCCCTCTTTCAATATTAATTCAATTTTTGGGCCTGGAAATACAACATCTTGATATACAATGCTGTGAGATTTATTGTAGTTTGGGATATTCTTTCTGTACCCTAGAAATCTTATGTAGACAACAGAACTATAATTTTTAATAGCAGTGATACTTTTAGTGTCTGTTTTTAAATGATCATCTTCTTCCTGCTGATGTTTTTAACAACTCTGTTTATCTTAGAGACTTTAGAGCCATTCAGTTAAAATAATAATCATGATGGCTTGCATATCTGGATGAGAATTCTGACATAACCTGGATTTTTAAATAGGGAATGTTACCTAATCTTTCTCATATGGACATTTTGAAAATGAAAAATAATTTCTTAAATCATAATTCTTCTAATGTAGACAGTAAAAAAAAAAAAAAACTGTGAATTTGCAAAACAGCTGAAATGAAATGACTATTCTTGGAACAGTTTGCCATTAAATTAGCTAATAGTGTCTGCATAGCTGTCCAGAAATTTGCTTTCTAAGCCTCAAATAAAGTCAGCAATGAGTACCCATATAAAATGGTGTTAACAAAAGGAGGAAGATAGAGATATCCAGAAGATACTGTCTTTAGGAAATGAGCTAATGGATGAGATTTGTTCTTTTTCTTAAATCATAATTTGAGACATTTTTGCAATACCAAAATATTATACCCTATTACAAAACTGATATGGGTAATGATTTTGTCCATTTTTGCTTTTATTCTTTTACAATTAAAACAATTGAAGGATGGTGTCTTTGCTTTCCTATATTCTACATATTGCTTGGCTTTTCACTTTTCTTCGAACCAAGAGACTTCTGTTAACGCAATGAGTGTGTGGGAAGGACCCGGTGACACTGGAAGTGCTCATGGATTCCTAGGCAGCTTTTTCCTCACATTGATCACGTGCTGCTCATCTAAGTCAACGCAGTTCCCTACCCTGGGTAAGCGCCTGGCAGAGCTTCCAAAGTTAAACCCAGTAAGGTTCAACTGATGCTGTATTGAAGTAAGAGACCAGAACAGACTTAATTTTGTAGGAATTTATTTTCTAGTGGGGTTTGTAGAGTTACATGCAAGAGTCACTTGCTGTAAATGATTCCTTGCTGTAAATGCAAGCCCCATGTGTTTTTTTATTATTGTTATTTTATCAGACTTGAACCATCAAGTTGTTATTTGGGGGCTGCCTCAGAGGTGATTTGCATTTCATTGTGTGTGAAACCTTTGGCTGCGAAAGTGCCACTGTTTCCAGGACTGCTACCATAGAAAAGACATATTTGGCCCATGTTTAAACTTTGGAAATGTTTCCTGTGAAAATCTCTTTAGCTTTGAAGGATGAGGAACTAGATCCTTTTCTGGGACTTAGTGAAACTGTGCTGTCCTTAAGAGTCAAATTTGCTATGAGACTCTATGAAAGGAACAAATACATTGAGGAAGTATTTCTTCTGGATGGGTAGTTCTCTTTATTATTATTTTTTGTTTAAATTATCTGACTGTAAATATTTTCCTATCATATAAGCGATGTTGATGTTATATGGGAACAAGCAGTGTTTACAATGGGAGGAGAAACTAGAAATTAGATTATTTAATCAATTATGCTGCATATTTCATGCTTCAGGTACTGTGAGGCTGTTCATGGAAAAAGAAAAAAATGCAAAAGAATTTGAGGAAATCAAATTTATATCAGGTTCCACTCAAGCTGCAGAGTGGCACACATGACATAGCTACAAAAATGAGGAGAAATGGAAGACATAACTAAATCTTCATTATTTTTTCATTTCATTTAATAAAATATATGCGACTGTGCATGTAAATCTACATATATAGTGATTTTAATGCTGTAAGAAGGATGTTTTAATAGTAGTAAGCTGAAACTAGTTATTTTTAAACTTAAGTTCTATTTTTCCATTGTTTAGAAATACCCAGAGGAAGCGATGTGTACATTGGCTTAACAACATATACATTTTTCCTGTCCACAGCTAAAAGAAAATCATTTGTTAGTGGACTTCTGGAAATCAGCATGTGGCATCTGAGCAAGTTTCAAGTTTTATTTTTCAGACTTGGATTTTTGGAACTGTAGCCATTGTTGTATCTTTTTCTTCTAACCTGTTGTTCTAACCTTTGCAGACCCTTTTTATCAAAATATATTGTTAGCTGGTGGTAAATGCCAACTGGATTTCTTGAAGTGACAATTTATAAAAATAAGCCATTGAAATAGTCTAGTCAGATGCCAGATATTGAACACTTAGAATTTGCCTAATGTGTTATTCACGTCTATTGACTATGTCTTTGGCAAGGAATTTTTTTATATTCATTTTTTATATATTCAGTATTTTGAAAACCCTCTGTCTTTCAGCTTCAACTTGTTTTTATTCCATCTCTTTCTCTCAGCCTCAAATCTAACCAACCAAAAGACCCTGAAAAGGGGGGGGTCTAGGCTTTGTCTAGGTTGCAAGAGCTTCAGGGTCAAAATACTAGTACCTTTTTTTAAAAAAGTCAAATTGAGAGGTGTGGTGTTTTGTTTTTTTTTTTTTTTCCTTTTCTTTTTCCCCTCCCAGTCAAGCTGGAAGGGAACAGAGCTTGGATGCCCCTAGACCATCACTTGGGTACTTGGGAGGAGCCCCAGGCGCTGCTCTGGCCCCGGGCTCTGCTCGCCCCTCTCCTGCGCTAAGTTTATATCATGCAAAAATACGGCTGGCTCCCTTTTTGCCCCATGTTTTGAACGTGCCTCTGCAGAATACTTGGGCGTTTTGTGGAAGACCTTTTGGCTGCCAGGGAGAGTCAGGGCAACATCTCCGTCTATAAAGGGAATAATAATGGCACTGTGCACTGGCCAGCGCAGCCCCATGTCTGCACCTTGCTTATCAGCTATCTCTTAATCATAAAGATGTAAAATGCCTTCTCCGTCACTCTTTGCCAGAGCCCATGGCATGGTCGGGAGGACAGGGTTATTGGCTGTGTTTTTCTTGCCTAGAAAATCCAGAGATGTCCAACAGAGCAAAAAGCAAGAGCAGATTAGGATGGCATTTTAATGGCAGAATTATGTTCTTAAGAAACTATAAATTTGCCTTTTGCCCAACAGGAGCTTTTTTATTATGGGAGGTTCTGGAATGAACAGAGAATGAAGAAAACGAGTGAGCGTATTTCAAGTGTTAAAAAGAAGCATGTGCTGTGTCAGCAAAAGGTGCCACGTAGCTGGTGCCAATGAGCTGGAGCTGTCCCTTAGGAATGGGCTGGAGGGGAAGGGTGACAGTGCCTGATGCCCGTTACAGGCACCTGGTACCTGGTGCTCCGCCCTGGGGCTGGAGCTCTGCCCACCCTGGCTTGGGCTCCTGTGACATGGGACAGGATGTGGGTGAGGACACTGGTCTCTTGAAAACCGAGCGTGATAGCTTCTTTGCAGGGTACGGTAATGACCTGAGTACAACCGATTCTTCACATTGATTTGAGCAGAAAATAAATCTTTGAAGGGCAAAAGCGACAAAAGTGGTCATTCTGCAAGCTAGCCCAGACTCACAGAGGCCTTTATGAAAGGATCAGTCTCTCATCAGGAGTTTTTTTTGGGGTATCACCCAAATGCATTTCTGCATTGGAATTTGAAGGAATTGTGGGCTTTCTTTTTCAGTATGATCCTTTTTATTTATTTATTTATTTTTCCTCCAGTGCATCAATTTAGCTAGCTGTAAGTCACTATCAGTAAGTAAGGTATCTTGTAGAGAAAAATATATTGGTTCAGGTCACACTCATTTATGGAGAAGGATGGGATATTTTCACACAGAGAGTTTAGTTGCTAGCACTTAAAAAAAAAAAAAAAAAAAAAAAAAAACCTTTCAAAGGGCCTGTCTTTTTTAAATGTTGACCTTTACCTCTTTAATCTCAAGGGAGGGAAAGGTTGGGAAAGCGGAGCTGACTTCTGCAGTTATGATAAACAGACATTTATCACACGTAGTCTGCCTACATGCTGGACTCTGGAAGCCCCTGGCATTACATTTCAGGTGAATAGAGCCCTTACTTAGTGCTCCATCCCGCAGCAAATATTTGAGGTTTTTCAGCCTATACAACCCTGAAAGATGCAGATCTCAGCCTTGCAGGAGGCAGGCCTGGGGAAGGGAAAGCTGGCGGGTATCTGAGGGCAGCACTTGAAGCATAGTCGCCTCTTGTTTGGGCAGGGATGTTTCTGAATTCGTTCTGTCAGCAGGTCGGCCACCAAGAGCCTCTTGTCCCTTCCCTCTGGGAGGCATCCGCATCGCCCAGGGTGACTGGTAAAGATGTATGAACAGAGACCACGGGATGAGCCTGGCAATGTGAGAAGTGGCAGGAAAAGTCAAGAGGGAGCTCTGTGGAAGGAAATCCGAGTAGGCAAAGCAGGAAAGGAAAAAGAAAAACAGTGTGAGCATGGAGAAAAGGGAGACAAGAAAAGGATCAAAGAAAAGGGAAGTGAGAGGAGGGAGAAACCTGGAGTGTATCATATGTGTAATACACCTCATGTGAAAAATAACCAGGAATTGGGCAGCTGCTAAAAGAAAAACATCTGAGCGCTTCTGTCTTGGCTGTGGTTGGGGGGAGACCCCAAGCTCTGTCTCCTTTGGCTGTTACTGATGTCCCCTGCTCTTTTGAGTATTTCATGGGGAACCTCTTCCTTCTTTGTGGGCTGGCCACGGTGGAGATTCATTTCGAAACAGATGAAGGTTCTAGGAAATGTGGTTTTGTTTTGCTTGAGTTCTAAGCCTGCTTCCATGGAAAAACAGTAGAATAAGCGCTTCAGTGTAGAACTGAAGAACAGTTCTGCTTCATGATTTTTATTTTAAAGAGATAAACTATCTCTTTAAAAGAAACTTCTGAAAAGTTCAAGCAAATAGTCAGATAGCAATGAGCAGTTTCAGCCAGGGGGGCAGTGGGACCAGTGCGTGCTGTGCCTGCGCTGCTGGAAGTGCAGGGGCTCCGCAAAAGCCTCAGCACAGCGTGGACTAAAGAGAGCCTTAAGACTGATGACCACATGATACATCATTCTGCAAGCAAGTCACCAAGAGTTAGAGGGCTGAGTGGAGCCTGAATTTTCCTTCTCCATCATGCCCATTGATGCTAAATTACTTGCATTTCAGAAGAGTTGCCGGAGGAGAACTAGAGAACAGAATTTTGTCAGGCCTAGTCTATGCAAAATATGGGGAGCTTTTCAAAGTTGTGTTTCTTTTGTGCTCACAGATATGTTTGCTATTATGGGTGACTTGTCAAGGCTTTAATTTGCTCTTAATTTTATTTTTCCAAATTGTAATCCCAAAGCCACTCAGTTGTTGCAGGTGAAGGGCTATTGGAAAGCTATGAAAGGCGAGCTTCTGGTTGAGGAGGGTTGTACAGACGGGTCTTTGGTCAAGTGATTTGAGTAACTGAAGATCAGATTATGAACTTCTCAGGCTACAGACTCTTTATTTTCTGTTTGTACACTATCTAGCACAGGGAACTCTGTAGGCTTGGAGTCCTTGGACTCTGTCGCAGGAAAAGTTAGGAATAATAAT
Source organism: Nothocercus julius (assembly GCA_013398735.1). Classification (NCBI taxonomy): domain Eukaryota; kingdom Metazoa; phylum Chordata; class Aves; order Tinamiformes; family Tinamidae; genus Nothocercus; species Nothocercus julius. Next base: position 5,358,580 of record VZSV01000026.1, on the reverse strand, counting down.
TAAGTGGCAGTTGTGTTGGATGGCTGCCCTGCGAGATCTTTTACTCCTCTTTTGTGGACATGTATGCTGCAATTTCTTTTGTCTAAGTCTCAAAATGAAGTACTTCTCTTTCCTCAAGGAGTTCTGCTTCAGTGGCTTGCACTATATGTGCCTGAGATTCCACATAGGCTACACAAGAGCAAGTGCTCAGAAGAGTTGGCTTTGGAAGCCGAGTGCTATGATTGCCACCAAACATACTAGAAATCCAGGCCTACATTTATAAATTAGCACAAAATGTTTTCCATACTTTGTGTTTGCTTCTTATTTTTCTCTGGTATCTAGAACTGTCTACATATTATTACTTTTAATTTTATGCAATTATAAAAAGACATGCTGAGCTGGGCCCCAAAGGTATTTGCCTTTGCTTTTTAGCATAAGTGGTGAGAAAAACAAGTTTTTATTTGGGTCAGCCTTAAGCAAAGTGAAAAATATTTTTCAAGCAGGTAGGAATTTGAAATACTGTTTCAGCTGATGGAAACTCAGTCACACAGCCTAGATGAACTCACCTGCAGATCATGGTGTGGTGGACAGTCTCCCTGGCTGTTGTTTTCCCTGTTCTTCCATCGCATGCTGTTAAATAAACCGAAGGAGATTTAGGAGTTAGGAGCTTTGAGGGACAAGCGAAAGTGTCTTAACCTACATGGGGTCTGCCACGCAGGCCCTGGGTCGCGTAATGGGCAGGCACGGGGGACGGGTGGCGACTCTGCCCCGGCCAGCGCAGCCACGCGGTTCCTTCAGTCAGCGTCGATCTGTATTAACGGTGTCACTGGTAAATGGGGAATGGAAACAAGTACTGGCATGGAATGGTGTATAAAGCATTCTTGTTTAGATAATGAAAATTGGATGTTTTTTCCTCTTTTTGGCTTTTTTCCCTGCATTTTTGATCTATGGTATTACTTTCATTTAGCCCATGATTACTTTCTAGTCCATCTCTCATTTGAGGTCTTGTCAAGTTGGAAGTTTACATAAATCAAAGTATCTGTGTTTCTTTTATGCACTGTTCTCTAACCAGTTCAAAGGACTTTAATAGATTAGGGACATGGGTTCTCTGTGAAATATTTTCTTTTTGTGTGTGTGTAATCTTCTTCCAGGCCTGGTGCTATTTTAGTTTTACCATTTCAAATTCTTTGCTAGGCCTAACTACAGGGTGCTCTGGTTGAAATTTCTTGGATTGCCCATAGATTTAAAAATATATGTGTTTACAATAATTATTATGCTCTAGTTCCCTGAAATGGTGGCTGTATTTTACAGAGAAACTGCATAATTTGGTACCAGCTCTGCTGTTTGTCAGTACGCTGTCAGCAGGTCAGTCACTACATAGAATTTTTAGACATAGTGGTTCATTCGGGCAGCTTTCTCATTTGAATGCAAGTCATCTTTTCTTGCACCTCTTCTAACATAGTAGTTGCTGGGAATATTGCCTCTACTACCAGGAAAGAGGAAGTCGGGATGTCTTTCTCCCCTGCACGGTAGCAATGAAAAATGCAGCTTCTCGGAAAAATATCCTTTGTCTGTTAGTCACTGCCGTAAGTTCAGGTGACACTTTAGTGCCTCTGATCTTTTTTTTCTTTCTTTCTTTCTATTTTTTTTCAGCTCTGCATTTAAAGGGTCTCGTTTTTGCTTTTCCACCTGTGCCCTTGCTTTGTCTTTGAAAGCTCCTTTAGCAGCTCCTTCTTGCATATGGCTCCCTGCATCTTCCGCAGTGCTGCTCTCCGTGTCGGTGCCAGCCCTGGCTGCTGCCCACATGGTGCTGCAGTGTTTCCCTCCTCAAGAAGTCAGTGCTAATTGAACTAATTGCTCTTGGGTTCATGCGTTTGTCCTGGGTCTCTGCTGGTGGGTCACCTTCTGGCAGGGCTGGTGCTCATTCCCGCAGGATCCCATTTCTACCTGCGAGGGCTGGTGCTCATTCCCATAGGATTCTGTTCCCACCTGTGAGCTGCTGGCTGTGAGTGTGTGTGAGGCTGCCCAAATGGTTACAGGTGTCACTCTGCCTGCTCAGTGAGGGGCTGCAAAGGGACACTGCAGGACAGGGCTCCAGGCTTTGGCTGGGAGCAGTTTAGGATGAGGGAGGCCAAGTGTTTGCCTAGCACCAGGGCAGAGTGCGGCAGAAGGCAGAAGAATTTGTGTATGATGACTTCATTTGTTCTGGACTTTCGGAGAGAATCCTAAGGTCAAATCTATTTTGAGTCTGAGAAGTCTCTCCCTGTCAAGGGCCTTATTCTGCCCAGGGCTGGTTGCTTTCCGGTGGGTGCCGCATAACCTCATCTGCAGCAGCCCTCAAGGAGGTGCCTGGGGTCCTGCTACATGACCTTTCTTCCTTGCTCTCTTCAATGTGGGATTTTTGATTCCTTTGTCCTATTTACTGTCCTTGCAGATGGTAGCATTGTGGCGGATGCCTTGATTGAAGCTGAAGAAAAAAAGCCACTGCCTGCACATTGCTTTTCTGTTTTTCTCCCCTCCTCAGTTTTGGATGAGAGAGAAAAATACAGAAATGCCCCCAACATTCACTTTCTGCTTCTGAGAAGTGCTGCTTCAGATGAACTTCTTGAGAGTCTCAAGGGTGAGTGATTTACCTAAGGAGAAAGTGTCCAGTATTTTGCCACGGCAGTTGAAACCAGGCACCCTGCAGGGTTGGGGTTCAGCTTGGTTGCTTGATGCACCCGCTCTTGGCTTCAGTCGTAAGTGACAGTTATGGTGCCATCCTGAACATTTTCATTGTCCTGGGAGGACAAAATGCAGACTAGAGGCAGAGGCAGGACCAAAAGGCTAAACGAGATACTTCTGGGTACGCTGCAAAGTCCTCTTGCAGCTGCCAATACAGCTTATGTCTCAAGTAGCAGGCTGTAAAGGCAGGGCCATGTTTTTGTGGTGCTATAAAGCTCCCAGTGACTTTTGCCATCGGCCTTATGTGCTCTGCTGGTGCTTACTGAATGGCAAAATGTAAAAGAAATGTATTTTGAACATTGGTATTGCCCTAAAAGTTTCAGGAGTGGTTTCTTTAAGAAGGCATTCAAGTGCAAGACTCAATGCTTCAGCTACAAGCCACTTGGCCTCTTATGCTCTAGGAAAGTTGGAGATGGTGGTGGGAGTTGTGGTTGTATTTGAAGGCTGTAATTCTGCTCAGGATATTTCATTCATCTTTCTGTGTATTAAATACCCTCCTTGTCACAAATGCACATGCCATGTGCTAAGTGAGAGCCAGGCCAGATAAAATAAATGTGATCTAGAACCTGCTAACAAAGAGCCAATAAAAAGAATGCTTTTTATCCTCTGCTTTGACAAACAGGCTGCCCAGCCAGAGGCACAGTGTTCCCAGCTTTTCAGTAGCATAACAGAACAGTAAGTCAGGGGCTACCTGTGTCCTGAGACAGCTTGAGCAACTCCTCATTTTAACAGAGGGCATATGGCAGCTGGTTGAGCCTCATCCCTTGGTTGAATCTCAGTTGTAGAGAATTTTCTGTAAGTAGTTCCCACCAAACACCCAGGGACAGGAATAAAAGGAGGAAAATGCTCAGAGCAGCCTCTGTTAGTGCTGCGTCTGCCCTGGCTGAGGAAGGCAGGTAAAAGTCTTGCGCATGATTAAATGCCAACCAGGAAGAACCTTCTGCTGCCGGCTCAAACTACCTCTTACGCTGTTATGCTTTGAATAACCTGAAAGCTCTGACATGGTGCATACTATGAATTGATGCCAAGCTGTGACTAAATAATCTCATTAAAAATACAAGGTAACTGAAGCAAATATTTCCTTTGAAGAAGCACTATCTGTAAAGTACTCATTTCCTCTTTTAAGTCTTAGATTAAAGGGGCAAAGACAGGTGGGCTGATAACAGCAAGATAAGGCTTGTTGAGTTAGTTTGCCAGCTAATTTGGCAAAAAAACAGAGCCTTTTTTCATGCAGTTTTAAGAGCTTGTATCACTTATGTTTATTGTATGAGGGATCAACTGTCTAAATATCTAGTGTAATTGTGAAATGCTTTTGTATGCACATGTTAACTTGGTATATTTACATATTTTCCACAAGACGTAATACTGTAATAAGATCTCACCTACATAGTGCCCGTAATCTCTGATGCTAATTCCAAGCCTCTGTCTGAGCAGGTTTCTCTGTAGTTGAATGACAGTGAGCCCAAGCCAGGTGCAGTGGTGATATTTGCCCCTGTGTTGGTGGGACTGCACCTCACTTGAGTATGCTCAGTGATAACCCGGGACTTGCTCTTGTACCAACTCCACCAATTCAGATCCAAAAAAACCCGAGCTCAGAGTCTGTCATGCATTTTTAAAACAATTGCGTGTTATATTTGCTTAAAAGTAGTATGTAGAATGAAATCATTTTTCTAAGCGTGAAGTTCTGGCTTGTACCCTGGTAGGAGGATTTCCTGAAGAGAAACCTGTCCTTTGAATGTAGGAGGAGTACAAGGGTAGCCTAGATTCTCAGGTGTATTTGTGTGTTCCTGTGAGGATTTGGTCTTTGAACTCCTCTGTGATGTTTATTGCCAGTCTTTTCCCAAGTAGCGAGGCAGGAGCATCTTTCTGTAGGCTGATGCAGTCTTTGTCCTTGCTTTGCAGGGGAATAGGGATAGGATAACAGTGCTGCCGATGGAAATCATGAGCAGTTTTACTGGGAAATGAACAAATCATTTGCCACCGGGTACAGAAAGTTTAGTCTGACCAGATTTAATGATTAACTGAAATCCTATCACTCCTTTCTGCTCCAAAGTCATTTTCCAAAGTGAAAATTTTCATTACTTTCTTAACGAAGATGAGCCCAACATGGAGAGGTCAGGAAAACAAGCTTGGAAAGCCCTGCTCCAGAACATTTGTTGGTGTATTTAACCTGTCAGGCCTTTTCATGGCCAGTTTGCCTACAGATGTTACAGGAGTGTAATTGTAGTTAATGATAAAAATGTATGTACAGTAATGTAAGGGCTAAAGCCTAAGCCTGGAAGGCTTCCCATTGGCTTTAATGGGCTTTGGATAAGGCCCTAGGAAAATACAGGAGACACTTTACAGAACAGACTAAAATCATGTTTAATTTTTGTTAGCAGACAGCTGGCCTTCCATCCTCTACCCTTTCCTTTTTCCATCCCCTGAAAGCCCAGGGATATTTTGAATCCAAAGCATGAAGGTGCTGTGAGGGTCAGCAGCCCAGGCTGGGCAGCTGCACCAATGTACAGGGAAGGCAGCTCTGTTAAGACAAAATATTTTGCATCATTTTACAAAACACAGAAACAGCCTGCTCTTGCTCTGAACTTTGTCAAGTGAATGTATAGATTTCTTCTGACTGCTAAGGGATTTCCAGCACCCAATTGTGACTCATAAACTTCATATTTGAGAGAGAAAAAATATCTAAATTGTTTCTGAATTGTCTTTCACCACTCCCAAGTTTTTCTCTGGGTCAAGATGCATTCAGTTTTGGAAGATGAGAACACGAGGGATTATAAGACATCCGTGACATTTTCCATGAGAAAATAATAATAAACTTTCAGTAATTTAAGGATAAGTTCAAGCTTCCCTCTAGAGACTTGCATATTTGCAAATGAGATAGTTCTGATGTTTGCTAAGAAAAAAAATATCTCGCAAGAGGAAATAATTAATTTGGAGGAATCTCTTCTGCACTGCAGAGACTTTAAATCACTGTCTGCATTAGAGAAACTTTATACAAGGTTCCCATCATTGCAAATACTAGTTCTTCTCCCTTGGTTTGACAATGATGGCAGCACCGAGGGAGTGCAGCCAGTCACAGAGGGGCTCTAAGAGTGAGACTCGGTCTCGCTTAAAATCTTGTTGGGGTTTTGCGCTGTTCTTAAGGAAGAAGCTTGCGGGCCAGCCCAGCTGTGCCACAGCTCACGCCGTGTGTCCCGACCCAGGCCCTGCTGGGTCGCTTTGCAGTCCTTGTGGCTTGGGAGCTGGTGGTTGAGAACCACAGCCCTGGAGGGCTAATATCGTGCTGTAAAATGTTGCAGGTAACTAGCATGCTAAGCTTGTCCAGTTTTGTGTCGCCAGTAATAACGATTGCCTCAGCTTCTTTAAGTAACTTGTGTTTCATTAGCTTCATTCATAGCCTGTGAGGGATTTAAAAAAAAAAAAAAATCTAATCACTTTCCCTTTTAATGTCGTTAGCGAAATATAATATTTAATGTCAATTCTGTCTTATTAGTTACAATGCTTGCTCTAATGAATAAAATTTAGCAGTAACTTATCATCCTTTTAAAGAAAATTGAAAACTAGGCAAGTAAACAAGGGGCTTCCCAGGATGCCGTGGCAGTGACCGCTTCGGGCGATACGAGCGGGTACCCACCGAGCGCTCCCGGTGCCCTCTGCAGCCCTCGGGGCCGGGGAGGCAGTGACGCTTCTGCCCTGCAGATTGCGAAGCCAGCGCCGCATCTGCTTGCCATTTGGGATTGGGAACAGCGTCAGCTCTGCAACCCAGGAGGAGACAGCACGGGTTTGAGAGAAATGCTTCCATTTGTGCAAAAGGTGACAGCGAGCCCCAGGAGAGCTCTGTCCTGTCCCAGGGGATGGGCACAGTGGTGTCTAGGGCCCGGACACTATTACCCTCTTTTTGTTATTTTTTTTCCATCCCTTTGTGAATGTTCTTTTGGGGCATAAGTGACCCTTTAATGGAATTATTTTTTCTGTATCCCATCATGAAAGTTGAACATCTATCCTCTTGTTTGGAAAAGTTTCTAAATATTCACATAAGCTTCAGCATAATTTATTTTCTTTTGTAGCTTAATAAAAACTTGGGTTTCATTCCGACTAGCTTACTTCAGGGATTTACAGAAGGCCAATGGGGCTGAAATGCAGGATTGAGCTAAGAGACAAAGGAAAACAAACAGCTGCAGGAATACCTAGAATTTGCTTGGAATGCGATGATGGAGCTCCAGTGCTGCTTTTTTTAAAATAAGATGGTAAATTATTAATACTTGAAGGAGGAAATGGATATGGTAGTGGTTCTGCAATGTCTGGCTTGCTCTGAAGTGCAATGTGTTTACGCAGGCTTCTTCCCCAGTCCTGCTGAGACATTACAACAGATCTGTCCTCCTGAATTACATGTCCGTCCTGTTCCTCCCACAGGACAGCATTAGCAACCTCCATTCTGCTGTTCCCCAAGGGGCTGCTGTGATTTCAGTAGGGTTGCAATTCCCCTAGGCCAAGGAGACTCGTCATCTCTTGCTCTGCAGCAGCTCCCCAGGCATTTGCTAAGGAAGGTGGTAAAGATCAAACTTGGGAGGGCTGTGCTTTGCAATTTACATTCTTGTTTTTCTGAACAGCTCCGTAGATGGGACCTGCTTTCTCCATGGTCACGTTCTTCCCTGTGGAATAATTTCTGTGGCCTGGACAGGCACTAGAAAATCCTTCTAGGACTTAATATTATGCTAAGCTGCTGGTTGGCAGTTCTCTTTGTTTTGCTGGGGTGTAACTGGTGTGGGAAACTGCTGTTGCAGCAGGAGAAGAGATTTTATAGGTAACAGTCCTGAAGGCTTCAGCTATCAGAGCTAGAGTTTGCATTGGGATGTGGTGCTGAGAATTAAACACAAGTATTTATGATGCTGCTGAGGGGAGCTCTACTCTATTTTTGGTCCATCTGAATTCTGAGATGCATAGCTGAATTTCTAGCTTAAAATCTTGATTTGGAGTGGCTATTCTTGTACTTAGGAGCATATGATTTGCCAATGAAGGGTTTGTATCTCCTAGGGCTAAATCTCTTATCTGGTGAAGAGCTGCAGCAAAACAAATGTCCCAGTCTGGACCACACTAAATATGGCTGGACTGTGAGCGTCTGTAGAACTGAGACACTCAAAAGACTCTGTTTTTTGTGCTGACTGTGACAGGTTTGGGAGGAGGCAGCAAGTTCTTCCCTCTTGTTTGAGTTCAGCAGCTGCTCTTCATGTGGAGCCTAGATGGTCATTTGAAGTAGCAAAAACAATGATGCCACAGGAAGAGTCTCCTGGAAGTTATGGTCACATTAACATGTTTTGACTCCCCAGTCTCCTGGCAAAGTAGAAGTTTGAAAATTCAACTCAGTTTTCAACATTTACAGAAATAACAGGTATCTAAAAATATTCTATCCCTACTTTTTGTGTAACTTTTCTACCTTATTAGCCCTCAGAATTATTTCAGATACTTAGAACAATGAGTTTCATTAAAAATATTAAAAAATTCTTTGTATCAGGCAAAGATGATTGAAAAAAGGTTGTTTAGTTTGAGAGAATATCAATCAGCTTCTTGGTAAATGACTGCATTCCTTAAAACAGAGATGTAACCAGATTTATCTTAAAGCAAACAAAAGTAGACAACACAAAGGAGTAGATACAGTAAAAATATTAGTTAATGGTGTTTTGCATTTTAAAACAGTTTTTACTGAGTCATTTACTGAGTCATGGCAAATGAGATGCATTTACTCTAAAGCCCTTCTATTGTGTTTATCAAATAACTGTTATAGTATTTACAATGCTGTATTGACTTGGAAAAAATCTGAAGCTGTTTTGTGTATTTTCCCTCAAGGTTAAAGCTTTGAATCATGGGATAATGTGTGATATCTCTAGGGCTTCTTGAAACAGTTCAAGAACACGCACAAAGGGCTGTGGTTTGTGCTATATTTGCACAGAATTTAACATCGTGTCCCTCTGGCTTAAGAGCAAAGATGAAGATACCAAGGAAAATACCCTGTCCTTTAGCACCACAATATAGATTTTAACAAAAAATGTTGGCTATGCACAAAAGTTAGTCACCTGCTCTTCTTTCTCTGTAGTGATTTTTATTTAAAACTGCCCTCTCAACCTATAAAAGAAATGAAATGCACTTTAAAGCAAGATCTCTCAATTGCTGGTTAGAATTAGGTTATTAAGCAAATTATTTGCAGGTTGTTTATACTATGGAAGCTATGGGATTTAAACTGAAAATATTTTAAATTGTTAAACAGAAAAATCTTGACCATTTGAAAGAAAAGCTTTAGAAAATTAAGATCATTAATATGTTTTGGTAAAATGTGAGTTCCTTGCTTCTCAGCTGGACTGTCCCCTGAAAAACAACTAAATTCTAGCATGCAAGTTTTCTCCCTCCACTTAATGATGATTTCTTGTTAGTTGCTGCATAGAGGTTATCCAGCCAGCTCGTATTCCCGTTAAGCAGTAGGTTTAACTTGAGCTATGTAGTTTTACAGCACCATTTGATAGTTTTCATGAATCGGGAAGCGGCCGGTATTTGCACTGAAACGGCGGCGGCTTCCAGTTGTTCCAGGTCAGGCGAGAGGCCGTCACAGGCGCAGTTGTGCTCGCTGCCTGTGTGCAGCTGTAATCTCTCACAAAACCCGAAGTTTACATTCGTAAGAAAATCCCGTCTTTCAAGGCCTAGGACATGTAATTAGCTGAGGGAAATCATCACAGTTCTTACGTCCCCTGATATTTTCCTTTGCTTATCCTTTCTTTAACATTTGCTGTCAAGATGAATGCATTTATTATTCTGGAACTTACTGCTTCCTGAGTTATTGTCTCCGAGTGGTTTCTGTATGTATAAATATGCCAACTCCAGAGCTCTTGGGTATTCCTGTATCCAAATACCTCAGTCTTCAACGTATTTCTCCTTGGAGCCACCCACAGAGCTATTGCTCAGGCACACAGGGAATAAACAACTTGACCGGGGTCACACAAAAACTCTGTGGTAGACCAAGGACTTGAACCCTGGCTTCCTCAGTTCCCCCACTACTCTTTTTTCTTTTTTTTAAGATCACTGTTCTTACTAGGAAAGGCAGATGTGCTGCACTGACTACTTGTGTACTTGCTGGGGTGACATGTGTTTTAATAAAAAAAAAAAAAAAATTAAAAAAATTAGCTTATATTTCATACCCCTGGCCCTTTTGAAACATATTTGTATCATCAGTAAATGGCTAAAGGTGAACTGGGGCACACAACCAAGCAGTTTTCCTGGTTCCTGGGGGCACAGCTGCATCTCTGACACATTTTGATGTCCACGGTGTTGGAGGCTGTTTGCATAATGTCCTGCATGGGAGGCAGGATGCGTCTCCGTGCAGAATGCCAGATTTTATCTGTATTTTGCCGTCAGTCCAGAGTTTGTCGAGAAGCCAAAGGCTGACAGTGTGTTCGGTGACCAGGGGATAGGTGGAAGGTTCCCTTTCATCTCTCTGGCCCCAGCATACTTTACTTAGCCTCCTGACACTGGTAACGTTCTTTCAATCTGGATTTAAATTCTTTCCTGTGCAGAAAGCGTAGTATTTTATGACTTGAAAACAAAAGCTAATTTGGTCATCTGTGTTTATAATGTGTATAATTTGATATGTATTCATTCTTCACTGGAGTAAAGTATAAAGTGCTACTTTTGATCTCTTTCTTGTCATTTTAGAAGGTTGCCTGTGAGCAACCTGTTCGGTGTCTTTAATGTGCATACAGGGCAGCTTGATATTACTGATTTTGCTCCACAGCCTTATTCAAATATTGCCTGAGCTGTTTTCCAGAGATTTTCAAAGGGGTTGTGAAATCTTAATAGTGCTGTAGTCTCTCTGTGCATGAATGACTGGATGGAACATATTAAAATTCATTCTTCTAGAGAAAATTTTTGAAGTTAGCATGTTAAAACTCTGTTTATGAGCTGCTGCTTGTTCTTCAGCGTGCTCATTATCTTGCACATTCTGCAACTTTGTTGAGCTTAACTTTGTTGGTTGTGTTTGGCAGTGGTCGACATGGTTTCAGTCTCTGCTTTGCTTGTTTGACTGCTTGGCCTGTTGGGGCAGTTTATGTTAATTTTGAAAGGGGTGATTCATCCAATGAACTCTACTTTCTGTTATGACATAAAGTGCAGAAGAAAATTCCAAATATGCTTCTGAGGGCAAGTCCTGAGCCCTGGTGAAGTGCCATTGCTCCACTGAGTGCCGCAGAGCAAGTGCAGGTTAGGGCCATTGCGCTGTCCTGGTTACATGCAGAGCTTGTCTTCTATTCACTTTGGCAAGTTCAGTTTTATCCATGCCTTTGGAAGCAAGACTTGTCAGTGAAATCCTACTGTGGTTAACAAACCGAAGGTGCAAGTTGCTGGGAAAAGGCAATAGTCTGTGCTGCCCAACTTGCTGTGTTTCTTCATGACACCAGTGAGTCTTACTCAAGCCTGTTTCCATTGCTTTGACTTTCTGCGGTCACTTCATGTAAAGAAGCATCAAATTAGATAATATTTACCAAATGAAATAATACTTTCATTGTAGAAATTGCAAACGAGGAGCTAATTTTAAGCTGAAATTATTAGGTTATATCCTTTGTGTTCCCAGTGATGTAGTCAGCTGCAAGGATCGTTAGTGCTCCCTGGGTCACGATGTGGAGCGGTCTCGGGGGCCCATCTGGTTTCAGGCCACTTCCCCTGAGCAGATAAGCCCTGCACCATCATGTCGACTCGTAAACATACGTGGTGCATATCTTTGATTTAGCTACACTAATAAAAATATTTCCACCGTCCCAATTTCTTTTGGGATCTGTGTAACTGCATTAGTGATTGCCTTTTAGAGAGCAACTTGTATTTTTTTTTTTTCTTTAGCTGCTTGTATGTGCTAATGTAATACTAGCACTCCCCATTGGACTCGATGTATTCATCTTCCAGAGACTCCTCAGGCTTTTTCATTTTGTTCCAACCTTTCCTTTGCTCTGTATGCTGAAGTCATGCTCAAGAAGCAAACACTGAGATGCAATTCTTACGTTGGAGAGTATAGAAGTTAAAATAGGTAAATATAGGTTAATAAAGACAACGTCAAGCCATAAAGAAATACTTTAAGGCAGGATTAAGGTATTGGTGACTAGTGAGTGAAAAGCAAAGGGAGAAAAGAAGTGACCTGATGATGGGGCTGGAAGGGAAAGGTGCCTGAGAGGAGTGAGAAAGTTTTCCAGGTGTGAAGGAAAGAAACAAAGCAGAGAAGTAATAGTGAGGCAGCTGGAGTGGGAGAAGCTGAAAGGGAGCAAAGATGTAGATGGTGTGTAAACCACAGAGGTTTACAACTAAAGAAAAAGCATTTTGAGTTTGCAGTAATGACAGGAAGTCCCTGGAGAGATGCAGAGAGGATGTGAGCGACCGCTTCTGGGCGGAGTGGAGAAGACTCTGGGAATAGGGAAGTTGGATGAAGAAGAGCCAGGACAAGCACCATGACCAGCCAGTGGTAATGAGTTCTCGCAGCAAGGAAGGGGCAGAGCTGGGAGCTATCGAAGAAAAAGGAGAGACAGGGCATATTTAAACACTGAATTTATTTTTGCGAGTTGTTTGTAAAACGAATATGGTAAACACTTGTACATTTTGCTCTTATCTTCAAAGCAAACAGTTTGAAAACAGGGTTCCTGGCTTAGCTATTCAAAATATATTTTTTAATTAGTTCTACCATCTTCAAGTGAAATCCAACAAATGTTCAGAATGATTAGAAATTCTTTCTCAGAAGATAAAGTAATGCACATATTAAAGGAGAACTGTCTCTGTGCTTTGTTTCCCTTGTAGGTCACTATGTAGTATTCAGCACTTAGATTCACATTCAGATGGTCAGCCTAAAAACTTGTAGGGCAGTGTTTTCCATCAGTTTAGTAAAACCAAGGACAGAAACCAACCTGTGTTCCTTTCCTGTTGGCCAGAAGGGCTGGGAGGCTTCCTGAAGGTTTCAGTTTAGAGGCAGGAAGGAGTGCCAGCTGCTACAGTGAACATCATGAGCCAGAAGCATTAGGAGCATATGGAAAAATATAGCACCTTGCAAAAACTGGATTGTAGCTTCTCGGAAAATGTTTAGGTAGGTGAGCTAGAATGAAGGAAAGATGAGACCTCATGGTTCAGAGGCAGGGATAGCATATTCAGTATGTATTCCCAGGCGAAGGAAGAGGGGGCTGAATAAATATATCAAATATATGTACTTTAAAAGCTATCTTGAGGGCAATAACCAGACAATTTTTTTTCCCTGAATTCTGCACTGCTGAGAAGGACAATCTCCTTAGTGTCCATAAGAAGTCAATGTCAGTAGGGCCTGGTGCAACATGTTTTGCTGAAATGCTAGGCCACGACTTCCCAAAGTTATTTTTGGGAGCCCAGCATTTTTGGTGTGTGTTTTTTCTGACGTACAACAGACCTCAGAGCTCTCCCAGGCTCTGCATAGTCAGCACTTCTGAAGGACAAAGGACATCTAAAGCTTTTAAGGTACAATGAATGGTGGAAAAGTTTGTCCTGGTGTTCTCCTTAACAGACTGTTTCCGCAAGCTCAAGGGAGGTTGGTTAGATGCAATTTAAGCAAGCCTATCCTTCTCATCTGCTGCTCCGTTTTGGACTATGGTTGTGTGTAGTCTTAGGTAGGGAAGGAAAAGATTTGTTGTTATTGTGTACCCCTCCATGTTCTTTCAGTAACTAATCCTATAAGCTGATCTCATTCCCTTGTTATTGTTCCTCTACTAGTAAGTTACATGAGTCTACTGTTTTGGGAAAAGCACGCGGATAAACTGGGGAATAGCTAATTTTGTAGATTTTTGGGATTGAGACATGACGTTTAAGCCCAAAGGTCTCTGTCTCCATCTGTTGGAATGAGCAGAGTATAGCCCCAATGGCTGCTTGTTTGAAGATTCACCAGTGAAATTTTATTTTCAATATAACTAATGGATGTTCAGCAAGTGGATGTATCTTCATCTGCAACTTTCAGTCTAGCCACTATTAGCAACAGCAGTGACTTGACATTATTCTGCTGTACCCTATGGGCAAAACGTTTCTTTTCACTGGGAAATAACAATTATATCAAGGTGCTGAAGCATAGACTCTGCTTGCTTAAAGCCACACTGAAGTACTTAAGTAAATGTATGGTACTAATCACCTAGGATCCAGCCCTGCTCCTTTTGGAGTGCAGAGGGAGCAAGGTCTGACCTCTGGAAGAAGCCAAGGTAGGTCTTAGAAACAGGTGGATTTTCTGCCCTGCTGTCAGCAGGCTCCATGTGTTGTATAGCATTGGGTTGAGTGTAAAGAGGAAGAGCATTGCAAAACCTCCATTAGGTTCCATTTCAGAAACTGGTTGTTCAAAACTTTCCTTCCCCAAGGTATTTCTCTCCCTGCCTCTAAAGCTCTTTTACTGGAGAATTCCTTCCAGCTCCCTTTCTGTTGGCAAGGATTTATGCTGTAGGCACCATCAGGAGTTTACAGGAACTGGGCAATCTCTCTGCAATGTCTGCATTGTCCCTGTGTTTGTTCAGCATGAAAATTTCAGCCTAGAATTATTTGATGATGAAACTTCCCTAAAGTCACCTATGTATCAGTCCAATATTAGTAGAAAGGCAGGAATTTCAGAGTTTAGCCAATTTCTTCCATCCAAATGTTACTTTCATTGAAACCTTTTATGTCCTGTAACAGAACTGGCTGCTCAGTGGCAGCAACTGTGCTGGGGGACCTGGGAGGTGAATGGCCATTTTGGAAAGTAACTGGTTCCTTGCAGTAGGTCTCGGCTCCTCAGCCCTCTGCGCATGGCAGGGGCACTGCGCTGGTGCGACACTGCAGCAGTGTTGCAGACAGCTCGGGCCTTTCTGCTCCTGGCTATGAGGGAGCCCTTAGGGATATTGCCATCACTTGGGATTCATCTTCTGAGTTGTTGCATGTGGCTTTAATAGCACAAAAGAGGACATGCTTGGCCTGGTGAGCAGCCTGATATGCTGCTGATGAAAGAGGCAGACTTTGCCTTGTCCATTGTCATTCCTGACAGCTTTAAAGAAGTAAAGGCCAAGAAGCAGTGGACATTGCTCTGACTTTGTGCCCAGCCCCTTGCGCAGACTTACTGACACTTGGGGAAGAACCTGCCCTGGGGGGTGTCATGTGAAATATTAGAAATGTTCAATATTATATTAAGCAGTTACCCAGCACTTTTTACTTTTTTGTTAGAGGATGTTGTAAGCCTCTTACCCCATCTCAGTATGAGTTTTAGAATTCATCTGTCAGAATTTACCTGGGGACTGATTTATTTTGGTCCTTCGAGGATAGAAAAGCAGACTCATCATTGAACATGGGCTTTGGGAAGGACAATATTTCCTCCGCTGCATGTTTGGAACTTCCTAGCCTGATAGGGTTTTAATTCAGTGTTCGTTAGCTTAATTAACCTTCTCCCTTTGGTTAAGCCACTCAAGACATATAAGCTCCTATCACTTCCAAGGAAGGTTTTGTTTCTGCTAGCAGAACCACCTAGCCTAGAGGGTTTTAGACTTACTAACAGGTTATTCAAGAACAGGACACCCACCTCAGAAATTGTCTGCAAATTGCAGTCTGTATAGCCAGGGTGTCGCTCTTTGGGATTTTGAAGGCAGTGGCACGGGCAGCTGAGAGGTCCCTTGTCTGTCGCCTTTGGCCATGGTGCGGTTGGTAGAACATTATTTACGCTGCTGTCTGAGGAGGCACTTCGGTGTGACAAGTCTGTGTGTTCAGTCACACAAAATAGACCCTGCCAGCGTGGTAGACAGCTGGCTTCAACCTTTTCCAACTTGTGTCTACATGGAAACTGCCTCGCTGCTTCTTCAGAGGAGAGAGTATTTTTTTCTGGGCTGACTTTATGCTTGATGGTATTTTTATTCCTCATATAGATTTCAAAACAAAACAAAAGTTGTTGCTTAGTTACCAGGCTGGTGTGATATTCTCTCACCATTTTGCAACTCTGAAATCTTAATGTTGCATTTTTCACTTGTTACAGTCTATTTTTACTGGCTAGGGTTTTGTGCAGACACTCTTGGAAGTTGTTTATCTGCAGGAGCCGCGTGGCCCGGGCTGCTGGTTTAAGGCTACAGAAGGGAGCATGACCGGGGACTGGCATGGGTCTCCCAGCAGGAACCCTATAGAAACGCAAACGCAAACACGAGTTACTGTGGGCTCAGGGATGGTGCTGTTCCGATGAAAGCCCTCCTGTGAGGCGGAAGTGTCTGTATGTCCTTGCCATTACCGCAGGACTCTGTGTTAAAATCAGATTCGTTTTGGAAGAGGAGAAGTAAAAGATGAATATTTGACTTGATCCTCCCCGAGATTTTTGGCTAAGAAGCTGCAAATTAGCCTTTTGAAAAGTTCTGATAGTTATTTCAGAGCACAGCAAAAGGAGCTAGCTTGACCATTTACACAGCAAGCCAGAAACCTCTGGGCTATTCCTGTGGAGGGGAGCGCGACCGCAGGCTCTGCCCTTCCCGTGCGGTGCGGCCGGGGCAAGGGGGGGCCGCACTCCTTCATGGCAAGTGCCGAGTAGTGCTACAGAGAGAAGCCCCTGAGGCTCAAGGGCAGTTTGCTTGCCTCGTAGTCGCTGCTTAAGAGTTGTACCAAAATGAGGAAAACAGTAGGCTAAGGAGTGTTACCTGTTGGTAACTCTGACCTAGAGGAAGTGCCCCCGTGGCTCCTACAAGCAGAGGCAGTCATCAGCCATCTCTCCCCTTTGGGCGTCCCCTGCAGAGCGCGCCCGCTAACCTGAAATACGGCCTCTTGCCTGTGCTCGGTAGAGCCCGTGGGCTGTGGCGCGTTTCTATCAAGCGCCAACACTTAATTTACAGCCTTTAGCTCCGCGCCCTGGTGCCCTCCGGGGAATCGGAGGGTGTCCGTGGGGCTCGCTGCCTGCCAACGCCTGTGCCCAAATAATGTGGCGGGGGCGGGAATTTCCAAGCAGCTGCCCGAGTCTGGTGCGGCTCGTCCCTGCCACGTGCCCCGGGCAGTGCGTGTCCTTCCAGAGCAGACCTGCTTCCCATTAAAACTCTTCTTTCTCTGTAACATGATTTTGAGCTCACAGAGGCAACTGCGTGACCCGGATCACTAAGCGGTTGAATGAAAACTGCAGACTTTCAAACATCAGTTCAAATCCAACTGCTTGCCAGGACTGTGCCCGGGACCTTGTGCTGCCAGGCACTGTTTTGTACTTGATGGAAAAAAAAACACCCTCTAGGCTGCAAATGTAGCTGAGTGCCCTGCTCCCTGTCAATATATGGAGGGGATCTTTCCTGGCTTGTTGCATCCTCACCTGTACCCGCAGTAGTGTGACATTACCAGGAGCTATTTGAAATACATGTAATCTATATATATTCCAGTTTGTCCCTTTGGCTCTGCTTTCACACACCAGAAGAGCTGTGGCGAGGCTGAGCGAGCTGGTCGCCCTGCCTGGAGAGGAGGGGAGGCGAGTGGGGACCCCGTGGCTGCGGGAGCTGGGGGAGGAAGGCGCTCTTGCCTGCCCTTCATGGCAGCAGCACCAGCCGCTCTCCCCTCCCTGGCCCAGGCCCGGATTTCAGTGAATCGAAGTTATAGAGCAGAGTTGACGCAGAGCCAAGGAAAGGCTCTGGCTCCAATCCACCAGCTAAAAATGAGCAAAGCTTTTGAGCCTGCCTGGAATCTCTCAAAAACAAACAAACAAACAAAAATCCTTCCCCAAATTGTTTCTCTCCCCCTCCCCCCTTCTTTTTGTAATTGTTCTTTGCTTTTTCATCTATTTTCCAGATTTTTCTCTCCATTCCCTTTGCTAATTGTATATATATAAATGTACCTCGGCATGCACATATATTTTAGATGTTTTCGGTCAGTCATGGAAAGTGCTACTTTTTGTGGTGTTTTCATTGAGACAATCAGGGGCAAAGTTCTTGTGGCAGTGCCAGCTCTAATACCACAGGAAGAGCTGTGTCCGCTGGAAATACCACAGCAAGTACAGAACCCACAGGATTTTCTAAAAACACAAATATGGTTTTGACAGCAAGTCAAATACTGCAAAGTCAGCTCAGATTATCATTTTGTCTTTTTGTCTTTTGTTTATTTGGCTTTGTTTTGTTTTTTAAAGGGGTGCTGAGGAACATTGCTTACGTTGAATTTGGTATTGCCCCTGTGTCCTTCCAGTTAGAAGTGCTGCCGTAAACTGAGGGATTGCATCATTTCTAGTGCTGTAGAGAAGCACAGCACAGTCAGCAGGCAGGGAGGGCTCTACCTTGAGTTTTTGTTGACATTGTCTTTGTTTTCATGGTCTTTAAACTCTCGTAGCATTCTGTAATAGAGCCGTGGCCCTGGTTTCTGCCAAGTTGTATCTGTGAATGAGTCCTACTGAGATAGCGTGCTGCTCAGTGCACAAGTGTTTGTGAGGTCCGTACAAAACCAAAAAGCCTCATGTTAGTAAATAACACCAAAAGGGGGTAATGAATCTTTGGCATTAACTGAAATGCAGCTCAGCCCAATGCATGGGAGTGTTTCCGTTTTTCTACCTCACTTTGAGTTTGAGAAGCACTAATTTGATCTTTTTATTAATCAGGGCTATTCAAGACCACAAAGAAATGATTGATTCAGCTGTTTCTTCATAGTAGTCTATATCACAAGAAGTCATCTTAAAAATGAAGGAATTGGGATATCCAGGGAAGCAAGCATTGAATGCTGAGGCTTGGAGATGCATCCTTGTGCTCATGCAACAGCTTTCTTTTGCAACGGGAACAACCAACTCAGTGTTTTATTAAGTAAACGATTTCCTAGTGACGAAGAGCTGATAGTGGTTGTTGTGCAGCAGGTAGCAGATGGCCCCTGGAGGGGGGCACCCCTGGGTCTCTGCTGCTGGTGTGAGCGTCAGGGTGCCGCACGAGTGGGTTGGGAAGGCTGTGAGGCCAGGGGTGGCGAGTTCTCTCTTGAGACAGTTCTTGTTATTGCAATACAACATTGCCTTATATCTGCGCACCCAGACTCTAGCTGAGGGAGGTAACTTCAGCTACTTAGTGCAAAGTGTCCCTTTAAGAGTTTACGGACTTTAGTGGTGCTAAATGTTACAGTTGCTGAGTTATAGGCTGTGTTAACTCTGTTCTTTTCCTGTGCTTTGGCTATCCTTGTGTGCAGGAACGTGCCATTAGAGCTGCTCTGCATGTTAAGAAGCCTCTGTTTGTAGCCTGAAAGAAATGTTTTAAAGCCTAGTGTTGTCCTTCAGGGATCTATTATCCTCATCCATTAACAAATGAAAAAGGGAATTTTACACAGGATTTCAAAGCCGTGGTGTTTTTGAGAGGAGAACTTGGTAGCCTTGCAGGGGAAAAAAGTCAAAACCAGTATGTTAGTAGTATGGTTGTCACAAGACTTGCAGGGAAATCTGCATGCAGCTCCCTGCCTGGGATGTTTGTACAGGGCAAGGGTTCTTTTCCTCTTCGCCTTTAATGTGTCAGCATGACCCACTCAGGAAGTCATGGTGCCAGTGGCTCTCTCGAGCTGTCTTGGATCCCTGGCTCTCCCCAAGAGTTATCCCGTATGAATGCGAAGTCGTGTCCGCTCAGCGGAGTATTGCCTTGCAGAGGGAACCGCGCCTGACACTCTGCAGATTTCCAAGCACCGTTGTTTCAGTGGTGGCTGTTTTTAGGGCCTGAGATGACTGAGGCCCTTAGTGTCCCCAAGCTCAGATGAGCTCAGCCACGCTAACGCAAAGGGCATCAGTAGCACCGCAGGACAGGGCAGTTCCTCCTAACCACCTCTGGCCACTCCTGGGCTTATTTCTCCGTGAAGGAAGGGACTGTTTGTCTCTAATACTGTGCTAAAATCAGATTTATCTGCCATGTTCTCCACACTTTCCTTCCCGTGGCCACTGAGGAGCAAGATGTGTGTGTGCTTGCAGATTCTAACCCTCTAATTAGCTTACTCCTAATGCCTGTCAATTCAGCGTCGTAATCCAGTTTTCCGTGACCCCATGGGCTGCTCCTGTCTCTCCCATCCAGCTGACACAACGCAGTCAGCTCTACACGAAATCACACAAACAATCCCGCTTCTAAAAATGCATTTATTACAGGTTTAAAGTTGACACAGGTCAGCAGCAAGCAAAGCCCTCATCTTTTCTCAACCCACAGCACATTTGATGCTCCTCATTCAGGCCAGGTCAGTCCACCCCTTGGAGAGGCTGGGAAAAGAGGCCTTTCTGGGAGCCTCTGAGGTCAACAAGACAGGCTCTGTTGGACAAATTAAATATTTGTAGCAGAAGCTTTCAGCATCTATATGTTTTAACAAGCAATCACATAACAGTAGACAGCAAGAGTTAAAAAGGGATATGTGAGGCAATTTTGTGCAGTATTCTTCAGATTCCAGAAATATGTATTGCTTTATAGAATTTTCTAAATATATCCATAAAAATGAGGCAAAGGTAACTAAACTAAAATCAGAATAATACTCAACCATGTATGGAAGTCACAGCTAGCAAATATAATTCCAATATGCCGAGTCCTCTCTTAGTCTTCATGTTGTTTATCTGCTGCATGCCATTTTCTGCCAAAGTAAAGATTCCTGTCATCTTGGTGGCTTCCTTTGATGTCCAGAAGAGCAGATGCCTTGTACATATGGAAGAATCTGGAAAGATCTGTGTTTTGCTGCATCTTAATGTCAGGTTTCTCTGAGACCAACTTCTTCGGTCACATCTTTCAGGATTTTAGTGTTGTCTGCAGAGAAGTATTTAACAGCCTTTTCCAGGGACCAAGCCTTGATAAGGAGCTGCGAAAAGCTGAGGGAGGAAGTTTTCAGTTTTAAACCTATAGAGGACATAAATGTCACTGCCTTTTCTAGGTTAAACGAATTGTAATTCATTGCAACTACTGACGTAGAAAGCCAAGTTTTATGCTGCTTCATGCATATAGCTAAAGCAGCACAGGGGGATGGTGCCTAAGATAGCGGCTTTAGATGCTGTCAGGCAGAGGGATTACCAGGGGCGGGCCGGTCGCATGGAAAGGGGTGACGGGTCTCTGACGTTTGCGGCAGGGTCGCTGTCCGACCAGTCAGGAAGGGAGAGTGGGTTCCATTGCAAAGGAAAATCCCTGTCAGCCTCTGGTAGCTCCTCCTGCCTGAGCTCCTCTGGGCCCTGCCCAGGGTGTGAGAAAGTCCTTGGGCAGGTGGGGACGGGGGAGCCGGAGTCCTCCCTGATGGAGCAGCTGGAGCTGCACAGCAAATTCATTCAAAAATTAAAAATAGTAAAATGCAACGGGCTCCTCAGAGTCACCTCTTCCTTGTTCCACCTGCAAGCTCCTCTCTTATGGCAGGGCCAGGTCGAGGCCGGGCGCTCGCCATCGTGGCGGGGACAAGCAGGGGACCTGCAGCTGCCCTCGTGGTGGGGCTGGGGCGCTCCGAGGCCCACCCTGGCCTGCTGAGCCATGGGCAGCCGCGCGGCCTCCATCCATCTCTGCGTGATGGAAACAAGGAGATACGAGTGAGCGTTTGGGAAGGGGAATGAATAAAGAGGGCAGGAAGTGTGGGGTGGGGGATGAGACAGAGAGAGGGGAGGAAAACATGAGAAGAGGAAGATGACTGAACTATGAGGCAGCAGGAGAGAAAAAAGCAGGTGCTGAGGAACAGAGGAAGCCAGAGCAGAGCAGCCAGTGAGCAGGAGCAGCAGCCGCTTCCTTGTCTGCCCTGAATCTGCGTCCCAGCTCTCCCGTAGATGCACCCTGTCCCGCAGGCTGTGCTGCCTCACTTGTCACTGTTCTAGCAGCATCCTGCCACCCTGGGGCTTCCCTCCCTGCCCCACTGTGTGGGCCGGTGACTGCAGCTCCCAGGCCCTGCAAGATGGCTGGGGTGGTGGGGAAGGAGCCATCCAGCTCCGACTTTCTGGAAGGACTAGTCATTCGCAGCATGGAGTCCTTGTGTCATACTGTTGGGTCTCTTTCAAGGGGAAGTTTGGGTTCATGTGTTGATCATTTTCCAGGGTGAACACTGCTGAGTTTAGTTGAAAAAGTAAAGGCGGGGGGAAGGGAATGTCCTCAAATGTCTTTAGAGCTGTAGGACAAACCTATGCGTGGATGGCAAGCTGAATGCTTCACTGATTTCAGTGAGGTTAGACAAGGTGTGAAGGGGGTTCAAAGACCCCCTCAGGATGGTAAATGGGCTTTGCAGCACTAAAGCATTTTGCATATAGTTGTAAGGTCCATGGATATCAGAGCTCCTGACAGGCCTATGCACTTGTGTTAGGCTTCTGCTGTTGCTCTGTTGGCCTAGTAAATGGTTCAAGCAACATGGATTTTTCTTATGTTATAACTGGGCTAGAAAGGAACCAGTCTAAAGCCTTTATTTATTCCCCTACACTAACTTATGATCTATTGCCTGTTGCTTTTTTCTTCTCAACCTTGCTAGGCTATAGATTTTCCTGCCCAACTTCAAAGCTTGTCCCCCCTCCTCCCCTCCCCATCTTAGGGCCCTTTTGTGTCTTGCTTGTGCCTTTTTTTTTTTTTTTTCCTGGAAATTCATGGCTATATATGCTGTGATATCTGCAGCGCAAAACTTTCTTGCTGGTGGAAGAGTTGGACACTGCTGTGTGCATGTCTTTGCACTGAGTACCCTTTGCCAATTAAATCTACCGGCATGTCAAGAAAAATGTCTTTCAAAGTAAAATTCAGTAGCAAACTCCTCCTTACTTTCTGCTCATTAAATATAATCTAATAGTCAATTAAAAGCTTGGCCAAATAATAGCTTGATAATCTTCTGCAAAACAGCCACATGATGTTCAAGCTGTATTTCACTAGAGACCATTAATTGCATGTGTGTTCCTGATCAAAAGAAGAGAAGCATCATGGACACTATGAAGCTTTTTTTGAACCCTACAGACTCTAGTTTATTCCCTACATTACAATGGATGAAATTTTGATTGTCTTCTGTAATTTAGTTCAC
Organism: Nothocercus julius; assembly: GCA_013398735.1. NCBI lineage: Eukaryota > Metazoa > Chordata > Aves > Tinamiformes > Tinamidae > Nothocercus > Nothocercus julius. Next base: position 5,335,942 of record VZSV01000026.1, on the reverse strand, counting down.
ATTCCTAAAATGGAAAACCTGCTGCTTTTTCTGAAGGAACTTGCTGTTTGGATGGCATGGTGTTTCAGGCTGATAGGAGCCTTCTGTAAAGTAAGACACAAGAGATGATATTGAACTGGCTCATCATTTTGACTGAAGTCGGTGATGAGGCTGGATTGCTCTAAACTTTAGTGAGAAAGGAAGTAGCCCTGACTATACCTGTGCCTGAGAGTCATTTTCCTTTTCTGGCAGAAGGGAAAGCTGTTAACTGGTTGCAGGAGTGGGAGGCAATCATTTTTCAGAGGAGCAAAGGAATGAGTTGATGCCAGTGATCAGCAGAGCCAGCTGATCAGCTGACGCCAGTGATCAGCAGAGCCCTGGCCAGCGCTCTGGCCCCTTGGGATGGCGGCTGCTCTTAGGCCTCCGAAGGGCTCCAGCCTTGAATGACCATTAGCGACTCTGGGATTGCAAAAAGTAGATTTGAAAATCAAAAAGGTTCCTCTCTTAACTGTTCATGGTGTTAGTGACACAATGCTGTGAGAAAGTCCCCTTTGATCTTACTTGACAGTAATACAGACATGTTTGTTCTGTAGCTAAATCAGACATTTTGGTATTTTTGGCCTATAAACAAATGCATCCCTTTGATCTTGTAACACTGTTTGATAAGGTTAATATGATCAAATTAATGTACTTGCAAAGAAAGAATGACATTAATAAGGATACTTGCTGAAGAGATTGTATCTTTTGCTTAGTTGCTTTATGGTCCAGATAACGAACCATCTTAACAGCTATCACAAAAAGAGCACCAGAACACACAGCACTAAAGAGGAGCACAAAAATTTTGAAATTACATCTTTTCAGCATTATGTTAACTGCACTGAAGGCAGTGAGAGATCATCTTTGAAATGCTGCTTTGGTGAAGTGTAAAAGGTGGCCTTTAACTGGGCTTTATGCAACTTGTAAACAGAAACCAATGAAGCCTTTCCTGTAGGCAGATAGTGCCCAGTTCATTGATTTCAGTAGCATCTTTCATTGAGGTGAATTTTGTCTTTAGTCAGTGCAGCGTTAAGGGGAATTACTCGAGTGTAACAGATGCAAAGTGCTGCTCTCTCTTCTCCATTAGCATGCAGAAAGGGAGCTCAAGGTCTCTGCGTTCCCCTCGCTACGCGAGAGCGCATTCCACAGGCGCTCACCGAGTGCCCAGTGCTGTGCGTGAGGAGCAGCAAAATATAAAATCCTACTGTCTGCTGGGAAAAAAAATAACAAATTTACAGCCCCTTTGAATGTCAGCTTTAGGAGCCTCACCTGAACCTCTCCAAACAGGAGGCACCTGGGCCTGGAGGTCTCTTGTGAAGTTTTGTGTTTAACTCTGTCCAGTTTCCGTACATTCATTTTAGTACATTTGGGCACTCGCTGCAGTCTAAAGAAAAAGAGAAGAAAGGAAGCTACTTTTCCGAATGCGGATTTTCCCTGCGCGTTTCCAACTTGCCTTAGGGGGAGAGCCAGGCGGGCAGGTCAGAGCAGCGTTGAGGGCTTCTATGTGCAGGCGGGCGCCTGTGCTGCCCTGGCTGTTGCGTGGCTGCCCCATGTCCTCCCTCCCCTGAGCTGTGCCGCTGAGTGGTGCCTTTTTTTTTTTTTTTTTTTTTTTATAAAGCCATAAACTTACATGCAGACTTCTGAGATTACTTTTCAGTCAGGGCATGGTTGTAATTATTTTTAATGTATTAAATGCCTAAAGAGCCAAAGTCAATATTTTTTATGACCTGTTTAATGCCAAACATAAAACCAGAAGATTCGATTCCCCAATCATTTTTGCATTTTTTCTGCTTTGGAGTTAGAGATGGCAGATTTTAAAAAGTTCATTTTCAAATATAGCACAATTTATTTTTCATATATCAATTCTGTTTTTTAAATACCTTTTTATGGACTAACATTTTTTTCCATACCTCTCGCTCACAATTACACTGGCTAGAGGAGCAAAAGATTGGGCACAAAACAAGCACATCACCAGAGGCACTTTGAGCAGAAGGGGTTTGGGGCTTTTCTGTGTTGTGGGAAGACACCTGGAGCAGGAGGGATGAGTTGAGTCATGAAAGACAGTCCTTTGCTCTTGCAGGCAGCCATAGTATTGAGTCTCTTACAAAAATACATCCTGTGCCATCGTAAAGCTAATAACTTTTCTGCCTTTCCTTGTTCCTATTGGCTGCTCCAGATCCTTCCTCTGCTGAAGGGTTTGTAATCCGTCTTCTGTAGGGATGAGTGTGTCTGTGATATGAGAGCATCTCAAATGGCACAAGACACCTGTGCTTAGGCTTCTGTGCACCTGAGAAGTTCTCTTTCTGGGCATCTTCATTAGTCTCTCTGTGTTCTTATCTTGGTAGCTGAAGAACAGGAACTGGTGATAAATACATTTAGTGAATTCTGGTGAGGCTTGGGGAGGAGGGCTAAGAACTGTTAAACCAACCCGCACTTCTCTGGGTGTCCTTTATGCAGCAGAACTCCTGTGCTCTCCTTAAAGCTCTGCTTAAACTCTCCTTAAAGCAAATTACCATTAACAGAATTTATTTTCACAATCTCACTGTGCTGCCTATTATATAAAAGTTGGATGGTGTCTGTCTCTGTGTACTGGGGCTGTTCATAGAAACCCAGGGCACAAGTACAAGGAAGAACTGAGGACTCAGTCTTTCAGAATGCAGAGTCATTGGGGTAGAAGACAAATTTGGGGGGTTTTAGCATGTAATACCAACAAATAATATGTTACAATACAGGTAAATAATCAAAACTATTTTGGTTCAAGCCTTCCTTGTATTGTAAGTTCTGTTAGATTTTATACTAGCCAGTTTTCTTTAGACATTACGTTAGCTAATTACTAGCATATGAGTGATTAAAAAAACTGCCCAGTGATAATGCGTTACAGGTTTCGGCCCCCACCTTTCTCCTTTGATTGGAACTGTTGTTTAATTGAGCAGTTTTTTTGGTCTGCAGACTCCATTGATTTATTTCATGCAACTCTTTTAACTGTCTATGGTGTTCCTATGGCAATGGGAAAACATAAACAGCATAAATGAGTAATGGCGATAAGGAATTGTTAGCTGGCAGTAGAGATGATAGATTTTGACCCATTGTGAGATTTCTTTGTTGTCTGAGAAAAAAAAA